>JARGYF010000221.1:0-89930 GCA_029203975.1 Mycena vitilis | reverse complement strand
GCCCTTAAAGGTCCTGCGACTCAGTATCTCGACCAAGATGGAAATCCTGAGACGATACCTGGGAACAGCGGGATTAGACGTTTATCTGGGAACATGCCCAGGACGTGCATCGTATAATGCACGTGAAGTGCGCTGGAGGGACCTTTTCCGGCACCAAGACTCAGATATGTCGACCTGAAGTCCTGATTGTTGGTCAGAAATGCAACCCGCAAGGGCGTGTCCCCGACGATAAGAAGGCTTCGACCATTCTGAATTGGCCTGCGCTCACCACGCCGCAAGAAGTTCGTCGATTCTTGGGGCTCTGTGGAACAGTTCGAATCTGGATTATGAACTACTCTGCAATTATTAGACCCCTCACTGAGCTTTACCGAAAGAACTTTGAGTTCGATTGGGACCAAGTCGGCAAGAAGCCTTCGATTTTATAAAGAAGCTCGTGGCCAGCGCCCCCGCGCTGAAACCCATCGATTATGAGTCTCCTAATCCTGTAATTCTGTCAGTTGATTCCTCGCGAGACGCTACAGGCATGATTTTGGCTCAGAACGATGAACTTGGCAAGCGACGTCCCGCGAGATATGGTTCAGTTCCTATGAGTGAACGTGAATCTCGCTACTCGCAGCCCAAGCTGGAACTGTTTGGATTATACCGAGCGCTACGCAGCTGGCGTCTATACATAATCGGCGTTCGAAACTTCCAAGTTGAAGTTGATGCCCAGTTCATTAAGGGATTCTTGAACAATCCCGACCTGCAGCCAGACGCTGCAGTGAACCGATGGATCCAAGGGATCATCATGTTCCATTTCGAGCTCATCCATGTGCCCGCTGTTCGTTTTCAAGGCCCCGACGCGCTTTCGCGACGAGGACTGGGCGAAGGCGAAGTCGCAGAAGACGATGATGATAGTTGGCTCGATCGTGTGGCTTTGCTGCACGGACCTCGCTTAAGACACAATCTATGTGTGGAATGGATTCGGATCAAATTTCAAAATTTAAGCGAGACGGATACTATCAATTGCCCAAAGTGACATTTCGACAAATCGACAAGTCGCCAATTGGGGCCGATCAAAATTTATCCCCGAAAGGAAAATCTCCTTACGCGGATAGCACTATTGGTGCCGATCAAAACCTATCCCCGTATGGGAAATTCCCTTACGCGGATAACACTATTGCTACCGAGATTGCCATGGCAACCGACACTATTGCATCCGGGAATGCCGTAATTATGGGTCCAGCAAAAAGTGCCTTTAGAGACCTTTGGAAATTTCCAAGATATTTCAAACAAACCTGGATGCCCTATGAAGTCGAACGCATGTACAACCCTAAGGATTTGCCTTCATGCCTTCTAGGACGAGTCGGACAAGAGCTTCAACTGACTCAGATTCAGCAGTTCTTGCGAACACTCGAGATGCCAGACTTAGGCACACCACAAAAACAACGAAGGTTCATCGCGAAAGCTTCAGAGTCACTCCGGGAGTGGAATTGGAACTGGAAATGATGGCGGATTTGGAACTGATCTAATGACATAATTTAGTGATGCAGCCGGAGATAACTGATTACACGCATTATCGGGCCATCTAAGCTCTTTCACCATGCCCCCACCCCGTCTGAACCCACAGGAGACTGCTAGATGGGTTGTACTGCTTATAGTCGCCCTCCTACAGTATATTGTGCTTGGCGTGGGCCTCTACATCTATCCCCAGTACTGCAAGACTGATTTGCACAATTCTGCACTTTCTGGTCGTGCATGGCTTGATGAGCTTCTTGCTGGGCATCCAGACCGCATATATATTGCTCTGGGCATGCGGCGTCATGTATTCCTTGCCCTCATCCTCCAAATTCGCGCGATGGGCCACATGGAATCACAAAACTCTCGAATTAGTCTCGACGAATCTGCGGCGATCTTCTTGTACACTTGTGTCACTGGAATTGCCATAGACCATGTGGCAAAGAACGCTTCCAGCATTCCCACAGCACCATATCAGAGTGAGTCTGGTTCTATCTCTCCGACAGCAGCTCACTGTTAATTTGTAGACATTTCCGAAAGATCCTGGACATTCTGTCCGGCCACGAATTCTATACAAAATATGTGCACCTCCCGGAGGCAGATGCTCCTCCCCGCCTGCCATTCGCAACAACCCAAAGTGGTGGCCTTATTCAAGAATGTCCTTGGTGCTATTGATGGTACCCACATTAATTGCTCTCCATCTGCCGAAGAATTGCACACCGCTCGCAATCGCAAGGGTGGTGTGACCCAAAACACCCTCGCAGTGGTATCTTTTGATATGCGCTTCCTCTTCTTCACGAGCGGGTGGGATGGTTGTGCGGCGGACTCGTTCATGTATTCATCTGCTCGGCTGCGTGATTTTCGCATCCCAGAGGGCAAGTTGTATCTGGCGGATGCAGGGTTTGGAATATGTGAATCTCTCCTGGTCCCATACCGGAAAACACGCTATCATCTGGCTGAATGGGCGCGGTCGAACCAACGGTACCTTCTCGTTTTGCTTACAGCGTCCCTTCTCATCTATTATAGCCCCGCAAACCTCAAAGAATTGTACAACCTCCGCCATGCGTCGGCCCGAAACGTTGTCGAACGCATCTTTGGAGTCATCAAACATCGGTGGTCCATTCTCACCCGTCCACCGCACTACAACATGGACGTACAAGCAAAGATTCCCTCCGCCCTCGTCGCATTGCACAACTTCATCCTGGAACATGACAATGCAGACCTGGACCGTTGGATTATTGACGAACAGGCACAAGACAACTTACGAGGCTCTCGCCGTGACGAGGAGATTGACTTTGGACGCCTCTCAACATCTTCACGGGTAACTCCAGCAGAGAAGCGGCGAGCAGAGAACTTGCGGGATGGAATAGCGAAGGCAATGTGGGACGGCTATGTGGAGTATCTGGAGGACAGAATGGATGTGGACAACAACGATTACGATGATATTCAACCGGAACAACTAGACTAGTGGTAGTTAAATTTTGGGTGGGGTAGTTGAAGTTTTGGGTGGGGTTCAGGAGTTCGGTCGCAACCGCCGCACGAAGCCTTGAATCGGTGTCCGAAATGTATGCATCCGCCGCTGAGACATCCCTTCCGAACATGATGTGGAGGCGGGTGCGCTCGTCCGGCGTGATAACCAGGTTGTCCATATCCTCCGTCGCCAACGCGCGAGCGGCGGTGACCTTCTTCGAAGGTGACATGGATGACGACTTGGGTGGTGCGAGAACCGTCTCAATGACCCGTCCAATGCCTTCGACAGAGCGACCAAGAGCCATGATCGACTCAGGACCCGAGACCCTGCTGCGCTTGCTTGTGCTCCAAGGTACGTCAACGTCTGCAGAAGCACGCTTCAGAGTCGGACCGGGAGTAGTTGGGACAGGAGGAGCAACAGCGGTGTGCGACGCAGAGGACTGGGAAAGGGACTGCGAGTCGCCGCAGTTTGACTGGGACCACACGTCCGAGAACGGCTGAGAAAGGTCGGACGACTGGGTGAGAGCCGGGTTGGGAGGCGGATCATCGTCGTCGTCATCATCATCATCATCATCGTCGTTGCCCTGTGGCTGGGAGTGGGCCTGCAAGACGTCGCCGGCAGGCTGGCGGGATGCGGCGTTATAGACGTGACGACCACGGGCAGCCGAGGGAATAATCTCGTCAATTTTTCGAAGTGCTCCCACCCTTTCGTCGCAAAAGGCTTGAAGTGCGTATGGGCTTTGGAAAAGTTGTTCCACGCATCTCGGTCCTCTTCCTGGACGTTGAAACCGAGCTCGTGGGTGTAGGTCCAGCCCGAGCCTCCTGGGTACACCTTCTGCAAGGCCTGCAGGATGTATTCATGGAGCTTGCGAAGCTGTGATAGACGGCTGTCACGACGAGAAGCCCTCGAGAATAAGCACACGCACCGCCTTGTATTTGCTCATAATAGATTTCGCCGTCTTGGGTCCTCCCTTCTTTGGTGGCCAATTTTCCGCCATGTAGTCCGCAGCCTCGTTAAAGACCGTCGTAGGGAAGTTTCCCCCTTGGCCGACGCGGCTGCGGTGCTTGTGGAGGAAATCCACTATGTGTGTGATGTCCTCGGGGTTACTGATCCAGTCTGCCGAGTCCTTTGGGGGCATCCTGGGTGAAATGAGCGCCGAGGACGCGACGCGACGACGGGAGAGCAAAGAAAAAGGACACGTAACGAGCTCGTGACTACATTATGTCATTAGATCAGTTCCAAATCCGCCATCATTTCCAGTTCCAATTCCACTCCCGGAGTGACTCTCAGAGTTCTTCGAACGCGAAGGACGACTGTGGAAGAGAACGCGAACGGGTCCTCCATTGGTGGTGATTTTGGAACCTCAATCTCGCCTCAATATTCTCATCCAGGCTCATGATAACCTGGGACATAAGGGACGCAGCACCATGTGGAAGCATCTTCGTATACGATTCTTCTGGCCTTATCTTCGGGCCGATATTAATCACCACGTAGCATCATGTCCGCAATGCCAAGTCCGAAACACCAAGAAGATGGAGATCCCTCCTACTATATCTACACCTACTACCATATTCAGCAAAATCTACATCGACGTCATGCGCATGCCTTTATCAGGAAAATACAACATGATAGTCGCTGCTCGAGATGACTTGAGTGGTTTCTGTGAAGCAAAAGCCCTGACTGCTCAGACTGCTCAGTCGTTGGCCGAGTTCTTCTGGACGTTCCTTTACTGCCGCTACGGATGTCCCATTCAGGTTACAACGGACAATGGCAAGGAAGTCCAGGCCGCCTTCGACATTCTCATGAAACGCCTACGCATTCCTCAAGTCCGCATTTCCACCTACAACAAACACGCCAACGGAGTGGTGGAACGAGGACATTATACGCTTCGCGAGGCAATAGTTAAAGCCTGCAACGGAAAACTCAAGCATTGGCCCAAGATGCTGCAAGCTGCCGTCTTCGCAGACCGCATCACAGTCAGCAGTGTTACCGGATATTCCCCATTCCAACTTCTACACGGCACTCTCCCAGTACTGCCTTTCGATTTGGCCGAGTCAACGTTCCTGGTAGAAGGATTCTACTCGGGAATGAGCACTAGTGACTTACTCGCGCTACGAGTCCGGCAACTACAGAAACATCCGCAAGACATTACTAAGGCTGCCGAAACTCTGCGGCAATCACGGTTTAAGTCTAAGCTACAGTTCGAGAAGCGCTTTAAGCACAAACTACAGAAGTCGGACTACAAGTCTGGCGATCTTGTGCTAATGCGCAACACCAAACTCGAAATGACGGTCAGTATCGACAGAAAGACTGAAAACCGATATTTGGGTCCCTACGAAGTTCATCGTAAGAACAAAGGAGGAGCTTACGTTCTAAAGGAACTCGACGGAACCATGTTCAAGGATAGTGCCGTAGCAGCTTTTCGGCTGCTTCCGTATATCACCCGGGACCACTGGTTCATGAGAACTGGTTGGATGGGCCCTGATCCTGAAGATGAACCTGAACATTCTTCGACAACCTCTGACAGTGATTCTGACTCTAGCACGTCAGAATAATGGCTGGTGCCTTAGAAGCAGACGCCACTGATCATGTGAGCATAAATCGGCTTGTTACCTACCCCCATCATACTCTGCCCACTATGACCGCGCCTCCAAGCTACAGCCTCGCGCCCTGGCCTGGTCATGAAACCATTCTCACTTCCACCCATCCTTACGCCAATCCAGACTTCGGATCTCTTAAACTCCCTCCAGTTCGCTCGACGGCAAAGTGGGAAACCACTCCAGTCTTGCCCCGCGTAACCACAGCCACCACCCCACCTCAGCCTCGCTATCTAACGTGGGACGAATGTCTCAATCCACGGCCCCTGTCGCCTCCGCCAGTCTTACACGATATTAATCCTTACACTCCTCGACCTGGCGAACTTCGCCTCGTATCCGCTTATCGACCTCGCTTCGCTGAACCCGACGACATGTTCAGGAACGGACCAACATTCCAGCCAGAGGTGTACGAACCTCATAATCGCACCATTAGGCTATATGTGGATTCCGCTAAACTCAAGCATTCCCATTATTTCACGGTGATCCACAGAATTGGACGAGATGTCGAAACTGGAGATACTGTGAAATTAAATGGAGAAGTCTACGGCCACTGGGTCGTAGGAGATCGCCTCCGAGAGCAGGGAAAATCCGTTCTCATGAATCTCCAAGAGTTTCGCCATCAGATGGCGGCCATCTTGGTAATCCCTCAGCAATATCTGGAGCCCAGTCTTCGACCAGAACAGGTGGTCGAAGAAAGATCCTTGTTCTCTAGCTCTCAAATAGTCCCCGCTCATGACGAATAGTCGGTATTAGTCGATTATTCACGGGTACTAGGTCTTTCTTTTCATTATTGTGTAACAATGTCATGTAGCCTCGCCCTTGTTCCCAATTTGGAAATTTGCTTGTCGAGAAGCCAATACTCCAAAATATTGATAAACAAGGGACGCGCGGCTTTATCACTCTTCGAGCTAACCTTCATCATCTCGCGAGCAATTCACTATGAATTCCCCACGTCTACACGCTCGCGCCAACGATGTGGTCGACCCAAACTCAGGCTACTACACGTACCCGCCTGTCCACGTGACTTATGCTGATTCGTCTTCGCATGAGCATGATTCTCCTGCTCCTTCCTCTATCCGCATCACACCCTCTCCTTTCGCTCTAAGCACCATTCTGAATCCGGTGCCTAGAAACCCTTCGCCTACTCACTTTACGACCCACCCATTGGATGTATATCAACAATTTCTTCAGACATGGATGCCCGACACCTTGCCAGCCGGCTACCAATATGCCAGCCCCTATCATCCCACTCCCATTACCCTATACTCCGTGACGAAGCTATACTCCGAGGACTTCTACGCGGATCCCATTAAAATACGCGTGGAGTCTTGCTTCATCTTCAGTTTCCCCAGAATACCTGTCTACACCGCGGTAACCACTCCACGGGCAAGTATCAAGCTGGGCGACATCTTACGAACCACGGGAGACATGAATGGACGTTGGGAAGTCGAAGAAAAATTAGGCCAACATGGAGAGCACATCCTTGCACGTGTTAAGGAACGACAAGATCAGCTGGTCGCTATTCTGGCCATCCCTCGAGAACATACTCGACTCAGACGAGATCGTGGAGCCGAAATGCGATCACAACGCCTCTTGTGGACGAACGAGTGATTTCGAAGAGACAAACCGTAAAGATGTAATTAACCCCCCCATTTTGTAACCCGAAGATGAATTTTGTCTATCACTGTAAACCGAGGACGGTTTGAATAAATCGTTCCCCGCGGATGTCATGAGCCAAAAGTGTTTGGACTCAGAATGAAGTCGGTGATAGAAAAATTCGCTTTAGTAAAAATGGTTAGAATTGACGAAACTGCGAAACGCACTTTCGCGACCAAGGACAATAGAAGCCGAGACCGTTTGAACCCGAAATGCCGAAGCCATCCGTTAGAAACAATGACAAACACGCCCTGGAATCTTCTGGAACGAAATGGAATAATGATGCCATCAGTGGAAGGATCTGGTAAGAACCAAATAAGAGTCAACAATCGTAGTTAGCAGTATAAATAGAGCCCTGTTCCACCTGTAAAAGTATTCTACCCGCTACATACGAATCTACATTTTACGCACACCGCTCTGCATTTCTACAGTACAGTTACTGTTTAAGTGCCCCCGTTTTGAGATTATAAGTATCAACCGGATATTTGTAACCTCACCCGTCTACGTTTTGATTGAACTGGTAAACCGTTTACTTGTTTAATCTACCTACGCCTCCGCCTACGTCTACGCCGCCGCCGCTGTCTCAGTCGAATACTACGTGAGTATTTTTTTTCTAAGGCACCTACGTTTACGTCTACGTCTTGGAATATATCTGTGATCCGTCGCACGTATATTCTACCCCTACGCCGCCGTCCTTTGAGTACGCTTGTGGAACTCGTCCGCTTGTATACTCTTTCTATCGTCTGCCCCTTCGCATTTTCTTTGTTCGACGAAGCATTATTCTCACCACCCAATCCTCGTGTTATCGCAACCTTGGACGAGAGCCTAGTTGATATCTGAAAATTCCCTCGAGCACACTTGTTAGTCCGTTTATACAAGTTTGCTTGCTTCTACTCCGCCGCACTCCAAGCTCCTCACTCGCCGACCTCCGCCCCCGTCGATTTTACCGCCAGACTCGCCTTCGCATTTCGAGGTATTCTAGCGATATTCTTGACACCCTTGGGAAATTCGAACCTTACGTGAAACTCTCGGATAAAGTCATTCCCAGAGGACCACGTGTATAACCAATTATACGCTTGACACCGGGTCGCAATTCCCGGGGCTCGACCGACCTAGGGAGCTCTTGACGACGCGTCGACGAAATGAAAGAGCACCGAATCCCGGAGGCCCACTGTCGCAAGAATGGTTTCATGGGTCGGGTTCATGTGTGTCCAGATCGCGAGCGCGCTCCCGTATTTGTAACGTCTCGGCGCACGGGCTGCAGAGCTTGGACGCGAAGGGGGGATCCAACCGTCACCGGTGTCGGCAAGCGGGGTGTCTGGTGGAGGATTACAACGCTGGCCCGGTTCCCGTCCACAATCACACCGCAGCATGCGTTAGCCTCGCTGTTCCCCGCGGCGTCTTCGCCTTGGATCCGGGAACCGATCTTCCAAGGCTCGGCCTGAGGAGTATTCTTGCCGACGCTGTCACGAAGCGGAGGTACACTCGATACCGGGGCTCCACGAAGCATCTCTGGGACGCCGCATGGAGGTGGCTCGAGTGGCTCCAACCGCGCGAGCATGACTCCTTTGTGGGTATCCGAGGGGCATTGGGCTACTGGCGTGTTGGGAACGGGGCGGGCCACGGATCACCTGGCGTTGGGCGAGGAAAGAGTTGGCGAGGGCGGAGAGTGATCTGGTAACGAGTTAGTGAGACTTTCAGTTAAACCTTGAGTACAAGACGAGATGTGGAGGAACCAGTTGTCGCGAGTGACTGACAAAGAATGAAAGAGGCGTTGAAAGAGGCAGCGAGGATGAGGATGGTTGCGCACACCTGTCGTGTCGTGAATCTAGGGAAAGCATGTGAGAGAAGACTATCAGCTACGCAGGAGGACAAGACGCACCTGGGAGGAGAAGAAAGCGGGGGATGGTGGTGGTAAGAGGACAAGAGGCGTTGGCGAAGGCCGTGCGGCTGACAAACTATTTAAACGGAAACCAATGTTTGTTCGCAGCAAAGTACCAAAAGCAAACGTTGGAAGTGTGTCCAAGAGATATGAAGTCTGCATAAAATACAACTGCCATTGCATATCCATCTGGTGATCCCGGCGTCGACGACTGGCAGTGGGAGGATTAAACGCGATTGCGGGGAATATTCATTCCGCAGAGAAGCGCCGATACTTTGGCTTTCAAGCTTCGGAGTTCTTCGAGCTCCTTGTCTTTTTTTGCCACAGTCTGCGTCAGATCGTCCAGTCTTGTGCAAGGGGTATCGAAGATAAGAAATTTCCTTATGGGGACAGGGAGGGGGGGGTCCCGTCCGAGCTTGAGAATAAAGTTCCGTAGAAAATTTGAAAGTTGCGCGCACAAGCCCAATTCGCATGAAAAAAGGAATGTCGCCGAAAGTGGAATATTTTCAAATGTTTGGCTACACTTCCCATCACTGATTGACACCTGACGGCACGTCCGGCAATAATTTTCAACACGCGCCAGTTGACTTTGCTCCCATCCCGGAGGTCACTCAATCTCGAAAGTTTCCTATCGTAATGCAGGTGTGTAAATATGGTCTGAGCTGCTCATGGTCCCCAGGGAAAGCGTGATCTGTGATTAAACTCAGTGCTATAAACTCAGTCACAATTTGGGCAGGTGGTCACTTGTTCTGCTTGAATTAAGTCCGAATATCTGATAGGATCACCCCAGGTTTATTGGGGACCATGATACTCAAAGGTTTTGGTGTTTGTGCAGGGTGGAGGAGGGAAATGCCCGTCCCGCGCAATAGTTGTCCGGATATACATCCCAAAGTAGGAATTTGATCGGCAATCACCGCTTACGTAGGGGGAGGGGGGTCCGCCGAGGCTCTGAGATGAAAAATGGAAGGTATGTTGTCATTTTCGCATTTTCGATACCCCTTGGTCTTGTGTGGAGATTATCCTCTGGTCCGATATCAAACAATTGTCAGAGCTCGAACCCGCGTAGGCGAATGATATTATCCCATACCTTCTTTACATCGCGCCAGTAACTCCTTCTCTGTTGCGCGGTCTCAGCTTCGTCGAAACAATGACTTGAACTTCACTTACGGCGGCTCCCAGACTCCTCAAGTTACGGGTCCTAAAAAGTATTTTTAGACTCGTTCTTACGGCACGATTCTACAGCGAGAAGAGTCGACAGTAGTAGAGGCCCCGTCACTTATCGATGGAAGCAGAAGGGAGGGTTCTAAGACGTCTTCGGAAGATGCCGGAGACGTGATAGAAGTCACGTGTGACGTAAAGCGCGGCGAACGGCCGGCATCAATGGGCCCTGAATCCAGACCAACCCCGGAACACCGGCAATCTGCGAGATACCAGATAAGATAACGTCCACCGGCTCCTTCCGTGATGGCGTGGGTGGGTGACACCAGAGTCCAGACCGCGGGTTGGTGTACGAAGTGGGTGATACGACGTCGCCTGTAGGTGGCCATCACCACCAGTTGGCGATGTCCGTCTGCTTCGGGCAAGACTTTATCATAACCAGCGGGCCCGCAACCTCAAGTCCTTTTGTTAGGCTCATTTTTGCATGTTTCCGCCTGCCTGTGATTTTTTGCAGGAATTTAGGGGGAGTTTTGATGGTCCCGAAAATGCCTTGAACGGCCCGCAAGTCAGCTAAGAATATATACAGGAAGTCAGTTCAACTTCATCCTCAACTTGTACAAGGGTGTACATATTCTTTTTTCTTTTGGAACTTGCATCCTTCTTTGAATGACTTTCAAGGGGAAGGGAAGCAAGCAGACAAGTGTTTTGGGATTGAGACATCCAATTTTGACATACATAAGTACACTATGTACATCGTATAATCGTCGGTACTTGCCCTCGAGAACAGCTTGGTACCACCATCATTGAATGCACGCTCGCTGCCTGCTGCCCGAACACAATGAGAGCCTGCGCGCTAAAGCGAGGAGCATGTGTGGTTTTGCTGGGTTTTGTGACGCACCTGCATCCGAGGCCGCGATCATCGTGAAGCGTGGTCGCCGCTCCTGCTCTTCGGGCAAATACCAGGCTAGGAACTGCGCAAGGGCGGGGAGCGGAGTATGTGGCTGGATGCATCCCGTCCCCTTTGCGTGTTGCCCCATGACTTACATATGGTGGCCCGTCTCGTCCACGCGCCGTCGACGACTTGTTTCCCGCGCGCGCATGATGACGGGGAGTCGGAGAGGATGCAGATCCGGACTCTAGCAGGTGGTGAGGGCGGATGGACGATCAATTTTGCGGCAAGGTCGCGTACACAGACGAGCAGATGTCGACGAGGGCGGGGACAGCGAAAACTGCGTGCTGCGCATACAATACTTGGTCTGCGGATTTATCGCGATGAATTTCTGCCGCCGTTGGAGAAGATGAGCCGCGATAGCAAGCAGGAGATCGTGCTCTTGCTCTCGTCGATGCTGGCCTTTGCGCTAACTCTTGCGTGCACACCCGCCGCCGCCGCCACTGCCGCCAATGCGGGAAACGGCGCTGAGGACAGCCTCCCGGCGAGGTCAACGGGGGACGTTGACACGGAGAGCGCAGTCAGCTGAAGCCCGAGGAACTTCCACGCAGCTCGGCTGACGAAGGAGAACATAAAGGACAGGTGAGGGGAGAAGGCCACCATGAGAGCATGGAGCCCTCGCCGTCGAGGTCGTGCGGGTGCAGCTCGCTGCAAGAGCGAGAGGGACGAGGCGATGCAGCAGACAGGCATATATCCGCAGCTGTCCGCGAGGCCAGTCTGAGCAGGTGCTAGAAGGGAAAGGCCCGCGGACGTGGCGGGACTTGGGGTGTCTGTTCAGCCGTCGCCGATGAGGTCTGCGGTATCCAGACTTCACTGGCGTCGATGCTTGCGCGCAATAAAGGCAGAACGTCGCAGGGCGGGAAGCCAGTGAAGTATCGCGCACTTCATACGTTGCTGTTTGAAGCGCAGCCGGAGGTGGATTGGTAGCGGGACACAAAGAAGGGAAGCATATTCGTTTACTGCTACTTACAAGCTCCTACAAGCCAGCGCACTCCATCCATCCGCCCGGCCCCCAACCGCGCTGAACCGCGCCGCGCCAGTCGTCGAAGATTGTCGTGAGAATTGAAATAACAGATAACGCGTTTTGCGACCTTTGGGTGGTTCAAACGGTGCTGCGTCGGTATTTGTCGCGGCGGGACAGCTCGGGCACTGGGCAGGAAGATGGCGGCGCTTGCCACGTCAACGGTCACGCCGTGGTTCGTGATGCGGCGGTACCTCGGCGGTCGGAACAGACACGGAGGTCCAGCGGTGATGCACCGGTGATGGCTGAGCCTTATTAGTTGTCTTTTGGTCAAGGAAGAGCAGTGGCGGTGCTATGGACAGGACTTCTCGGGGCCTCTTCTACTCCCCCCTCCAGCGAGAAATCTGGTTTTTGGCGTAATGACGTCAAGGCCGTGTGGGAAATCTGTTTCCTTTTTTAGCGATGCATTAATCCTTTCTGGGTCTTGTTTGATGGTTGTTTTATCATGTCCTGACTCATCGTGATTTGTGTATCCCTGTCTTTGCCGCTTGATGATTTGATACCATATCATCAAAAGCTGATAACCCTCATCAGCAGCTTTCTCTATCATGCACTCTTGTAACCGCCACTTCATGTATTATACTAGCGAGGCAACTTTGTCCGCAACTACCTGATTGCGACTTGCTGAGTTTCTTTTACAAGTTTTACCTCACCTTCATAACTCAACTTTCAAGATCTGTACGGCCCTCCGGCTGTTTAGTTAGTAAGTTAGATTCGGAACAAGCACAATTGATGGTGTTCGGGATTTCCCGGTAAGCCAAAAAAAATGCCTCGATGGAGTGTGGGTTGTAAATCGGTTATTTGATCCTCCCCTCACATATCAGAGTCACCTTCAGCCAGTCAGTGTGGGCCTACACGAGATTCCACAATGCAACCACAGAAGTTGTAGCTAATTTTGGTGCATGAAGCTTGACGCAACTGATTAGAACAATAAACGAGCAGCCAGCACCCGACCGACAGCACACTTCATTTAAACCTGTATTGTCGTCACCGGAAAATACCAATTCATCAATTGGGTTCAGGGGGGTTGGTTGGCTTATGATTTCGAGTTGGAGGCCTATTGCCGCAAGACACTAGGGAGGACGTGTATAACATGCCCCGATACAGTACGATGGACATCTAGGCCCCGAGGGGAGAAATCCTTCCGGGAACCAAAAGCCTTTTCTGTCCGACTTACACAATGCTCCGTCCGTCATAGCCAAGGAGCTGCGGCGGAGTTGAAGGCTACAAGTTAATTGTTTGTGTTTTTACTGGTGTTTTCAAGTCACTTGACTTTACATTCCCGATGGTTGAAAGACACACAACATCCTATCCTGCTCGCAGTGCCGGTCAAAATTACAGCGCTGGGGATCGACACTCGATAGTGCCTCATACCGGCCGGGTCATGGTTGCAGTTCTTTAATGGAACATCTCTCAACGACCCGAGCCAAAAGAATGAAGGCTGAATCTTTGTTTGATGACTGTATCCAACTTCCGAAAGGCTTGTACAGGCACATTTTGAAGAGGGACACGATAGTCAAAAATGCCTTTCCGGTGTATTCAACCGAACGTTCAACCTTTGGTTGATCCTTTGAAGAGACCTAATGGTTGAAAAATGCCTCTCCATTGTATTCAACCGATGCCGGGATTCATCATTTTCAATGGAAGACAGGGATAATTCTATCTAACAACCCCCCTTGTTAGAAACAACCGGGTTGTTAAATCTGATTTTATTTCTAGCAACCCCTGCGGTATTTATAGCTTTGGTCACAAAACTTCGTCTTGACCGGCTTGACCGGCTCTTGCTGATAGGCTGGCCCGCTTGCGTGCGGCATCACACACCGATTTCACAATCAAGCAAATTCGAGCAGCGGCAGGGCGAGACGGCAGACATCTATGCATTACCGCCGCACAACGCGGCACCACCATTAAGTCACTGAATTTGTTCGTAACAGATGTTGCCGGAAAGGTCGATCCTCTGCATTGTCGGCACGGGTTCCGATTATTGACCAGCTCATCGCGTCACATTCAAACTTGCTCTTTCCCATCCATAGATGGAGGCTAAAGCATCTGTAACCGACTGAAGCAAGGCCGGCGGCAGTGCCCGTCTGGAACGCTCACATAACTTACAGGTTGCATACAGGACGGCAGCAGCACGGTCGGCAAGCTTTGCCGGATGATTCACACCATTTTGCCGCTAGAATTCTGACGGAGTTTATAAATAGGCAGTTGTTAAATAGAAATGTTATTTCCTGCAACCCCGTTGTTTCTAACAAGGGGGGTTGTTAGACAGAATTATCCGGAAGACAGGTTCCAGATAGAATTATCTGTTGATGAGTAAAAGTGCAATCAGAGAAAAACAAGATGAGAGAAAGGTGGGGGAAAAAAAGCTGCGCAGCGAGTCCAGGGACTCGTACAGCCATGCGCACGCAGTGGCCCTAAAGCCCAAGTAATTTATTGAGCCGTGAGTTCTCTTTCTTTAGTAGTTCGACCTCCATTGACGCTAAGAATGTCATGGGTGATGGTATATCATGCGGCGAGTTGAGAGAGCTCACAGGCTACGGCGTAGGACTGGGCTTGCAATATAGTAGATGTGCCTGTGTAGCAATTGAGTGACAAGTTTTACTTAAAATGGAAGGGGGGACGAACCAGTGGAGACCTCAGCTTGACTCGTAGGACGCGCATTTCTGCGTGGACTGGAGATATAGATGTCCGGCGTAGGTCGAACAGAAATTCCCAACTTCTGGCGACGGGCCACCTCCGCATTGTGTCGAGCGCGATTTTCCGGAACGTCCAAGGCGAGCGTCGTGCCGGCTGCGGGTATTCCCAAGACGCTCGCCAGTGACCTCTGAGCTGCCTCGTCCAGCGAATAGAATTTCCGGACATCCATATCTGCCTTGTACAGGCTCTGCTGCGCAAACCACCCCAAGCTACCGCTCCCGCCGATCCACAAGTATCGGTCGCGAAAGCACGGGTGCTCAGCAAGAAGCTGAGCGCCAACGGCCGCGCGCGGGTTCCATGGCTCCCAGAGCTCCATTCCACGCACGTAAATAATATACGGGTAGGTGATGTCCCAGAAAACATCCCCAGGGCGTCCGACGTCTGCTGGAGGCGTGCCAAATCCGCGCAACTCATAGTACACAGTTTGGTTGGTGCTGCTTTCATATGACAGGGCCATTCCACTGCGGAGCTTGGGTGTCCCCTTGAGTATCCTCTCCAGCACCACCAGGTTGGGATAGTTGACCGTTTTAAGCAGTTTACTGGTCGAGGTCATGGTTCGATATTGAATGTTCGGAATGTTCCGTTGTGCCCGCATTGTCATTACCGGAAACAATCTTTATTCCAATGATGAATCTGCTCAGGATTCGTGGTTAACCGGCAAAAGGAATATGGTTCACTGGCTGTATCTTTCATCTCGATCCCCCTACGGAGAAAGACGACTATGGCTATCCATATCTCAGATTTTTCCCAACCTTGCTTGCCTGTGTTTGGTGCAGGCCTTGGCCGACGCGTTGGGGGCACGTGTCTCCGAGTCTTCTATTCTCACACCACAAGCTTTAGGACCCCTGCCTTCGGCACGGAGGCTCGCACCATATCCTTGACCGTATCTCTCAATCCAAGCCCTAGCCATGAGCCGCGATTCGTCCATGAAATTCACCCCCGCATCCCAAGGCGATTCATACGATAAGATGAGCGATTGCGCGCACTGCCTCAAGGCTCCGAAAAAGAAGCCGTTTCCAGTGTGTTCAGCCTGCCAGGTAGATTTCATCCAGTTCCCAGAACCGTCGGTCAAATCATGATTTTTAGGAGATTTCGTTCTGCTCCAAAGAATGCCAGACCAAGGCTTGGCCACTGCACAAGTAAGGTCCCCTTTGCGATATGAAATTATGGCTTCGTTTCACGATTTTGAAGGACTGTTTGTCAGATGCGCAAAGATACGGTCCGCGCGATGGCTGATGTGCCTTCATCGCCTGATTTCCCGCCCTTCGCTATTCGCAAACGACTTTTGACTGACTTTATCGACATCAGGAAAACACTGCAATGGTAATACCCCCGAATTAGCCCGCATTCTCCGGTAATTCAGCTGAATTACTTGCGTTTCCTTCGTTTCCCGTATAGTATTCTCCCACCAAAATTAACGCGAACTTCAGGCCAAATTCCCGCCCAATTGGGTTCATTACCACCGCGTTTGAGCCCGGAATCATTCGGAAACAGCGATAATATTGAAAACAAATGCATTCAATTTGAGATAAGTACGTAGATACACTGTACAGGAGATACAGACAGGATATACTACAAAATACACAACATATGATAACGACGAGGGTAAACCCCGATACTGAGACACGAGGAAAAGGTGGAAGTAGCACGGAGGACATAGCTGTGACGAATAAAATGTTAGTCAATGAGACGACACAGAATGAATGAAAGCGACGCACCGTAACGCTCGCAGACCTGTCGAACAGCCCACACGGTGCACGGGATACGGGTTCCTCACATGTACCGGTATAAATTGTGGTGCACACGAAGAACCTAATACCCGATCAATGTCAGTGGTGCCCGACATGGATGCAACTTGACACGTACCAATAGCCAAGGGAAAAGGCAGGGCGGCCGATCCAACATGTAGATTTCAGTGAGTTCAGGTGGTATGTATGGGAGTAGATGGCAAGAGAATAATACAATGTGACACACCTGCATCATGGGTCCGGGAGTAAAGGACGGGCTGAGATTGATCGCGGCAGACGCTACAAGCTCGCAAGGACCTGGCAACGCACGGATATGTAGAGACGACGACGTACTTGGCTGTTAAGAAAACCAACTGAAGAGTGATGGTTAGCTGATAGAAAAGGGGATCGAGGATAAGGAACACACTGAGGGGGACGGGGCCATGGGCCACAGTTCGATCAGCTTGAACAGGGAGGGACATAACTATGGAAGCAGCGGGTGTGTAACGGCCTGAAGATACACCTGCCACTGACTTGTGAGCAGGTATGAATGTCCGACGAAACGTACGCACCCATCGACGTCAACCACCGGGCAGCCTTCCCCAGTACCCGCTCCCGAAGCCCACACCTTGGCAACCGACTCTCTCTCTCGATCTGGGGTCCAAAATACACCGATGTGGACTGGATAACGACGAGACTCAGCCTCGAGACTCCAGGAAGAGGGGGGACATACCACAGACAATAGCAGTTAAACCATTCAACAAGAGGTCAGTGTACGACTCGGAGGATGGTCCGAAAAGCAGACTGGGCTGGGAGACGATGGGGGGGAAAGGAAGAAAGATATTTGTCAATGTTGTGGCCATATCAAAACGAACCACTTTCCAGGACCACGTGTCTGTCTCGGTGACGTGTTTGCTTTTGATCCGTCGGCGTTGGGCTTTAGGGCCGGGCTCGGTTAACCTAGACATATTCCATTGATTTCTTACCGTCCTGATCGTCCAATATTTTCCTTCAAAACCGTGTCGTAGGCTGCTCTTGTTGCTGTTCCATTGAGTGGCGTGCTTTTGAACGAGAATGAAGCTATTTTGAAACGGGAATGTTGTGACACAGGCAAAACATAGGAAAGTTTCCCTCATTTCTCTGCATTACCCCGTTTTCACCCACTTTCTCTGGCCAGAAGAATATTAGGGGGAAGTTTCCGGGAAATTAGGAATGTGGGTTTTTCCTGATGGAGGTAAGGACCAAACTGCAAAATTATATGGTTTCCAAGATTGACGTTACTTAGGTCCACGAATGCTCGTTCCAGAGCGCCTTCTCATCTGCCTTAATTCTTGAAGGCGGCATCGACAACTTCTCGTACACCGACCGGGCAATTCTAGTCTTCCTCCGATACCGGGCCAATTGCAACGAAGATCCTAGTATCGCATATTCCGTGGAGGGTGCCCTATGGGTTACCTTGGCTGAAATAAACGCCATAAATGGGTCCCGGCTCACCTCGCTATCAAGTCCAATGGAAGACGCGATGGAGTCCAGAGTCCGGTCGAAAGTCGTCGGCTTTCGAGGGATGCTGAGTGTACTATTCAAGATAGAGGACTACACAGTGCGTGAGTCGTATCCCCAGGTGCATACGCCAGGGGACATCGGGGCGCTTCACCGCCAACACATTGCAACTCTCGACCATACGAAGTGGGTCAGCCGCGTTCAGCAGTTCGTCCGCGATGGGCTGGTGATGCGTGCCCCTGGAGAACAGGCGCTGCTGATGCAGCTGGGCAAGATGAAGCTGATAAAGGGAAAGTGGGTGTGGGTGCAGCTTACGAAGGCCGAGTTGCTCCAGTATGGATATCCCTCTGACTTCCGTGGGCTGTTGTTTTGAAGTTCGTCGAAATTCATGTAGTTTTTGTGTAGTTTCTGAGCCCGACACGCACCTTCGATTGGTATGGTATATTCACTCTTGCCAGAAGAAAATATCAATTCAGACAATGAGTACACGTTCAAGAGGTAACTGAGGAAGGGACAGAAAGGAGACAACAACGAACGAGCGACGAAAGCTGTCTATTAAGCGTCCACCAACGTTGAATCGGTCGCTCACTTGGCAGACACTTGTATGTATTTACGATCGCGGGCGGGGTTTGAACATATTCGTTGCTGGGGACTGAACATCGAGACGCAGTTCGATTATGTGTAGGTACTTATACAGGACAGTGAGCTTTGAACTGTGACGCAATTGTTGAGCTGCGTCCGCGACAGATCATTGACCGGCTCAGTTTACACGCGACGAAAGACTAGTATGGAACCATTTCCTAGAATTTGACATGGACGAGCACTTAGTTTCAAGCTCTGGTTCGGGATCTGTGCAAATGAGTGTGAGAAATCCAGCATTGGGAGTGGAGGCTGTTGTGGAGAAGACAGGGATTCAGACTCGCCACAGGAAGTTCGGCTGAGATGTTCAGAATCGGTCCATCCGGGGGCATCAGGGACCTCGAGGACTTCGATATTGATATCAATGGTCCCAGACGCCGATGCTGACCAGTTCCATCTCCAGCTGGCGGATGAAAAAGGCACCGGCCTCCAAAAGCTGAACTGGGCGCGGATGTTTCAGGCACTCGCTAGCTGTTGCAACCCGAAAATGTCAATGGCATTGTGAACCGGAGGACGCGATAATATAAACATGGGTATCACGCAGTTTAGAACAAAATTAAGGATCGTCCATCTCCCTGGGCCAGAAAATGGTTGTTAGCCCACTGCTAAGGACAAAAATGAGATGCGCACAGATTATCGCTTTCGAAGACCTCCTCCCCCTCAGAGTCCCCTCCCGAATACCACCCATGCAGCGACAGCTTTGGAATGGCTGGGAATGCTCGACGGTATTCAACCAGGACTTTGTGAACGGAAATATGGCCGGTGATGGCGATTTCCTGCAGCCTGCAGCCCGATTTGGAGATGAATCCTCTCAGGCCATCGGTTGGGTTCGGCCCAAGGATTGACTCCGCAATTTGGAGTCGACGAAGAGCAGGGGTCATGAACGCGGCCAGAAACCCCGTTGTCGGTTCATCGTCATAGTCGTGCATAAGTAGCGATTCCAACCGCAGAAGTGAGATTTCAGCAAAAGCGCCGTGGCCCGCAGCGTCAGAGACGATCCAAAGCTCGCAGTGAACTACATTGGGTACCCGCCGAAGGACTGTGTCGCATTCATCGGGGAATACCCTTTCAAGAGTGAGAGTGGTCAATTGGCCCCAAGGTAGAACAACGTGCACAGCAGCCATGTCATTGAGTATGGCTGTGCGTAGAAGTGGCGCCTCGTGACATACAAAGACGTCCCGGGCAGGGGTATAACGGAGATGGACCTTCAGATGCCGGAGCAGAGGCATCGGTGCCTCGATGCTAGTGAGGGACAAGTCGAGGCGGACGTCCAAAGACTCCACACGTGAGCAGTGGGGGGCCAACGTCCGAAAAGCATCCGCCTGAACACCCTTTCCATGGATTTGGAAAGACAGTGGAGAGCAGTGCGATCTGGCCAGCCACACATCCGACAATTCGAATCGACGAGTCGACATCTCCGGCTCATCATCAGGCAAGGTCAACTGAATAGCTTTCCAGAGCGAGGGAGTTGCCAGCGCAATCTCTCGCCATTCACGGCATATTTGGGTGAGGAGAGTCGGAGACGAGGTTCCCCTGAGCGGAGGGCATTTGGGATAGACTGGCAGGAAGGCTACAAAGATTTCGGCCATAATTTCTGTTGGTAGTGTCAAGACCGGGTATTTATAGGAATCGAGCCGCTCCTGCGCCTGCGTTTTTTCGTTTCGGAAGGCAGAAAGAGCCATTTCTAGGTCAAGAATTTGGGTCGCAAGAGCCAAGATACGGGTTCGGTCTTGTTCAAGGGTGTCTAGCATAACTGTGGGAGACTTGGACGAGCTCCTCGGACTGTCGCAGACCTGGATAAGTACTTTATGCTCAAATTCGGTAAACGGCACCTTGTTTCTTTCCGCTCACTCCTAACTCGATATTTGGGCCTTGGCCCACCGAGTATTACCCGCTTACGCTATCAACCCCCGACTTCAAGACGAGTTTAGTAAAACAGAAGACGTTCTTGTTGCGTTCTTGAGCAATTCTTGAGTCGCCTTGCAGGATTCAGCTTCAGGCTTCAGCGTTCAGGAAGACATCCGACGGACACCGCCACCGTCTGATCCCAAGGCTCCACCTCGACCGCCATTGCCGCATGGCAAATCGCATACCTTGTACCCAGCAGCATGCTCAACCGGCTAGCTCGAACTCCAGCTGCCATGCTCCGCGCCTGCGTCCGATGTTCTCCGCCAGAATCTGTGGAAAAAACGAGTCTTGAAGTGCCACGAGCACCTGCAGCTGAATCAGCTCGCTCGTCCTTTCTCTCGCGATTGGGAGAACAAGCGCGTCTCGCACATGTATCGTGTACTACAGAGGTGCGCGCTCTGCCCATCCACACATATTTTCTTCTGATCTTTCCCCGCTTTTCGTGTAGCGCATCATCCGACCGACAGCCAATACTAGTCAGCGTTGACCGTGACTCAGACTACTCAGACTGGCAAAACGGCTTCGACTTTATTCGCCGTCATTGCTACCGCGACCTGGGAGGTCCGGATTACTTACAATGTCGGCGACGAGTACGGGTGATACACGCTGCATCCTTTGGATACACAGCGCCTCAAAGTTCTGGTGAGTTCTGCCTTCTCCCTCGCAGATATGCGTTAACCTGATCCTGTTCTCCTTCAGCAATGGCATGCTCGAGATTGGAATCATTCGCGACGAGAGTGCATTAACTGCGTGCCGTGCGTGAAGCCGACCCAAAAAACTGCAAATCTAATCCTGATTACTCCCCTAGAATGCCGTGCGCAGCCCCTGCTAGCACTTATCCTCCTTCCCTGATCCGTATCCAGCCGTCGACAGTCGGGCAACAGGCTCTCAAGTGACGCGATATGACACGTTCTTCTGCAAAGGTCCAGCGCCCTCACCGGCAGGTGCTCTTGGACTCATTAGTTCCCGCTGCCCCTCGCCCGCGCATCTATGATGAGGCCCACTGCCAGCGAAATATCCTCCGTCTCCGTTTGGACGCGCGCCACGACCTGCCACCGGCCAGAGCATCGGCCACATGAGCGACAACGTTCCGAGCTCCGCCCTCCCTTCAATCTCATGTGCCCACCCCGAATGAGCTTGCGCTCCTCGGCTTACCCCCGCGGTCCTCGCATCGAGATACGCCGTAGTACCGCACTCACAAGCAATGGCACTGAGCGGGACCAAAAGGATGTTCTTCGACGTGTAGAACCGCCCGCGCGGCTCTCCCCTTCCGCAATCATAAATCCCGCGCCAAAGCTATCACCACCACCAGCACCGCACGAGCCCCCTATTAAAGCCTGCGTCGATACCGTCTTCCTCTTCCGAAATATTTGACGTCCTCGTCGTCATCGCCCGCACGCCCTTCCGTCTGGCGCAGTTCGTCCTGATGAGCTCTAGGTCGCCCGCTGCACCATCTCGGCCCCCCGCTGCACCCGTCGTGCGTCGCTCTCGCAATACAGGTTGCAGCGAGCTACGTGGCACTCCCCTCGTGCTGCAGCGCATCTCCTGCCTCTGCTCGACCGCTGGCGCGAATAAGACTAGCAGCACCGCAGTGGTCCACGAGCGAATGTGTATCGACTCCGAGGCGGTCGCAGTCGTATGGCAACGGAGCTGGGTCAGAATCGGCTTTGATCCAGGATCAAGGAGCACGATGGAGTCGTGTATGGAAATGTCGATTGGGAAATTACACCATGGTTATCGACGTTCGCGGCTCTATGCACTCGTCGTGTCGCCACAGGCAATTGGGCCGACGAGCATGGGTCTCATGCATCTGGTCGGCGCGAAGATGACGCGTCTCGCTGAGCAACTTCTCAAGGATCCACACGCGTCGCGTGCATCGAGGCCGGACAGGACCGCATCCGCGGGGCTCTCCGGCCCTGCGTCGTGCAAGGCTTGCGAGTGTCGCTCGCGAGCATGGCGGAGTTCTCTGACAACCTTCACCTCACCCACATCTCGCCCTTGCCTTCGCCCTCGCCTACCCCGACCTCCACGGCAACGCTCCTTGCTTGCTCGTCCTCTTCGTCGGGCTGGAGCCGGCCGCGGTGTGCATCACCGACCTCACGCACCCAGGCGGACGGAATTCCGACTTATGAGACGTCAAAAGTCTCCAGGGCCTTCTGCAAGAGCTTTACCCGTCGCTGCCGAATAATGGGGTATCGGGGATCGGTGGACTTCTCCGTACTCGCCACGGCCGACTCTAGGTCAGCCCGCTGCGGGAGCGCGAGCGTTCCAGGGAGAAGGACGGCGAGGCTCGGCTTTGCGATTTGCCACGTCATCACCGGCTTGCGCCGCCATTGGGCGAACACGGTAATCCTCTGGCCGACAATACCCCTCGCCCCGCGTATTCATCTCTCTTCCGAGCGCCCTATTCGCCGTCGCGCGCTTACCTTCAGCATCGGATCGCCATGGTCGGGTCGGGGCAGCACCATTCGCGGCGATCATCTGAGCGGTCCCGTACGGCCCTCTGTCCCGTCAAAGGTCGGGCTTGTCAGCTTCGGGACGGGGACGCAGTGACGCGCAGAACATACCTTGCCGACCGCATATCGAAGGAAGGGCTGCGCCGGTTTCTGACTCGGCTCGAGGCTTTCGAGGCCGGGAGCCGTCGTTTAGGTGGAATGAATCTTGCGCTATGTCCATAGATCAGCATGTCACTCGCTGTCTCTCCGACCATCACCAAGTTTCCCGCCAGGTTGCCCTCGTTGGCCCCCTCGATTTGCTCCTTCCACCCCTCCAGCTGCCCGCGTCGAGGCCCTTCCAGCTCCTCGCCACCGTCACTTAACGCTCGCGAATACTGCTCAGCACCTCAGGTTTATATGCCGGGCGCAGAGTCCCGGTCCTTCTGTCCCTGGGTGTGCGGGCGTCGCAATATTCCTGGATGGTCACCCGAGGGCGTCGAGACCGGGTGGGTCGCCGGACTGCTGTGATCTTGCCACTGCCATCTTGAAGGAGCCGTCGGACCGCGTCCGGTCCGCCGGTCCGTCACCTTCTGAGAAGAAAAGAAAGATTGGAGCGGCTAGGAGAAACAGGCAGAGGAAGATGTGGACCACGGAGATAGTGACAATACGTATGGTTCAACGATATCGATATACCACTGCGGCGCGGGCTAAGGGACCATGCTTTAAATCCACCAAGGTCGCTCGCTCCTCATCAGCTTACCCACCTTACTCGTACGACCCATGACCGCCTTTTCATCTCTTGATGCACCCGTCTCTACGAGGACCATTTGAACCGCGTAAGCGCGCGTCGCTGTCGAGGTTGTGGCACCTAGAGAAATGTATACATCGATGATCATGTACCAAGGAATTACTTAACTTGGGGAGTACATGCCCGGCTTTCGCCGAAATGGAACGCAACGTCGAAGGTTCTCCGGCTCACCCTGCTCTTGGGACCTCAATCTTTCTTTCTTTGCTCCTGAGTCTCCTATCGTGGAGCCCCCCATATGAATACGTGAAAGCTGGTATACTCCCCCAATCCTCGCTGTGGTCGCTGCTGATTCCTGTTCGCCTACAGTGGAAAATCACTGTGTCTTCTCTCCCCCCTTTCGTTGGAATTTCCTTTCCTTCATCTAAGCCTCGCTCATTACTGTACTTCAACATGACGGCCAAGACGTTTAGCGCCACGATTCGTCGCTGAAGCCTGACAGTGAAAATCTGACAGTGACAATCATCAAATAAAAAGCCAAAAAACAACGGCATGATTGGCGCTCAACCCTTTCCATAAGAATTGAATGCAGTGACCACGGTAGAACCGCGAACACCACAGTCGAGTGCGCATGAATGAAGAGCTCATGCCACCGTCTCCAGCCAGAAACTTCACAGCGGCGACGGTTAACCAAACCTCAGAATGGGTAAGTGGTGCTATGCAGAAACATTTTACCCCAAGTGACATTCCAGGACAACTGCGCAAGCCAGCTGGAAGGAATATTCTCCGATATTGGCGCCTATCCGTCTCGCAGTCGGCTCTATCCGAAACGCCCTGGCGTGCACGCACCGAACAATCTGGACCCAAACCGAGCGACCGCCGGTTCTTCCACAACACGGGAGGGGTGGGACGCCATTGTAAACGTCCCGGACGCGGACCACATCATACCGTATGCTACCTCGGACGTCGTATGTACCGGCGACATGCCGGCTATCTCCGTCTCGAATATGGGATCCGAAGTCTCCATCAACTATCCCCTCCCTCCGCCCGCACTCACACCCGTACCGCTGAACAATTGCACCCTTTCACTTTTGCGAACAGCGGACCGGGGCCAAAATGCGTCTCCTCCTCAAGAGCCTCCAGCGGGTTCGCGTGTGTATACCGAGGACTACCGCTACCTCCCACTCCGAGCAAAAATCGAGGAAAAGTGGATGCCCTGCGGGCTCAAGTTCTACACGGTGGTTACCCGTCTTGATCGGAAAGTCCGCACGGGAACGGTGATAAGGATGGAAGGAGCGCTAGAGGGACGCTGGGTCGCGGAGGAGAATGTGTCTACGACGGATGGGTATACTTTCGTGAGGATGAGTGAACCGACCCACCAGCTCATTACACTGATTGCTATACCGCGAGCTTATGTGGATATGTCGAGCTGAGGCACCTGGCTCCCGGAACTTTTCGTACCTTGTTGATCATCCATACGTCGGTGGAGGCATGCCGTTACAAATGATGGGACCGCACTGACATACAATAATTTCAACTTATCCTTGTCCTAGAAAACTCCTTGGCAAAGTCTGGCGGATGAAAGCGTAAAAGCGTTATTGTCGTTTCCATAACACAGGAAAATTGCCTATTGCGGAGACTAAGACGTATTTATTTGTCTTTGTCTTATGATGGCACCACTTTGTCCAAAGATTTCCGTCTGGCATATTTGAGGGCCTTTGGAGGGCCTGCTAGTAATTGCACCGGCACGATCGAATTGCAACGGAAATGGGAACGGAATGATGAACTGGCCCGCGCGTCCGATGCTTTCTCGTACCGGCCTCAGGGCTCAGGCTGTACCGGGCCCCGGCTTGATCCCCGGGCACAGCCATCGATCTCCTCCGTCTTCCGCCAGCTTCCGCCTATGCCAGACTCTTGCTCACCTCGGTTCCTCCTGGGGCCTGGCCAAGCCTTAGACTTCCATCCCCTCACTCTCATTCGCAGAACCTAATGGTCGAGGCGCTCGGTCCACCGCCGTTGCGCAAGAATTTCAGCCTCCGCACCGAGGTCCGAGGCGATGTGCTTCCTATCCCAATCCTATCCTTACTGCTTCGCTGGACGACACACTGTTGGACGGTAAAACACGCCTGGCTATGAAAAGCGTGTCATGGGGCACTCCCCGAGGGCTGGGATGGCGTTTGGCTGTGGCCCGATGAGCCTGAAACTCAGAAGACGCAATTAATCGCCAGACCTATCAGGAGAGTTAGAAGAGAGTTAGATGAATCCTGGCTGTGAGAACGGTCATTCCTACCAGAGGAATTTATCTCCGTCTTTGTTGAGTGACAGTTGTTTCGAAGGGAACTCGAAGTGTTACCTATGACAGTTCCGTTGATTTGAGAATCGATTGCGGGTCCCGTCCTCCAATCCGCGTTGAGATTGCGCATGGGTGCAAGCAGACCATCTCATCTCACAGCCCACGTCCGACATATCACAATCTGGCCCATGATTGTTTTCCCGCATTGTTGCTCCGCCAATCAGTTATTCCGAGGTTCAAAGGCCCACCGAGCGCTACTACTATCTTTGCGCGGGGTATATAAGGGGGTATGATACGGTGTGGTACACAGTCGATAACGATGTCTCAAGAAACCGTACTCGACGAGCTGTTCACCGCACTATCGCAAACTCGCCAGAGCAATTGCGTCTTGGGTATGTTTACTGATGGCAGTACCTGCAGCGTTACACTAATCCTTTCCAAGTCGCTGCAGTCACATTCTTGGCATTCGATATCTGTACCTCGTTCGACCAAGAGGCCAGTACATTATCGTCAGTGGCCCGTCACGCCGATTAACACAAGAGTTAGGTGAAATACATCTGGAAGTACGTCGACTGTCTCTGTTGTCGACGGCTACGTATACACCATGAGTGTTATCGGTCACTAATCTCCATCTGTCCAGGGAACGTTGGTCCCTTCCGAAGGTGTTGTACCTGTTCTGCAGATATTATGGGCTACTGGATCTCCTGTATCGTGACTGTTCTCTTGCTTTTTGGCCGATACTCACCGAGCCTTGTTGACCAGCTTTGTTCTGGTCGGTATGTAGCTCCGTGTGGAGGGATTTGCACAGTGACTCTGACTCTGTCCCAGTGGCCACGCACGAAGAAGTGTCCGTCAAGGTGATAGACCCCAGTTTTGATCTATGCACTCGCTAATTATCATCATCAGACGTGAGTAAATTCCTCACTGGCTCGTACACTTATCCAGTATCTCAACCCGCAACACTCAGCTGCCACATTTACTATGGCGTTTACGACTCGTAAGCATGTATTCTCCTGCGTCACTTCGTGCATCGAAACTCGTCCCAAGAGGACCCGTCATGCTCGCCACGACGGTCGACATACTGTTCATCCTGCGGATCCACGCTCTTTACAACCGGAGCTTGAAAAGTGGGTCAACGATACCTGCCATTTGATTAACTTTTTTATTCTCTTTGCAAGTGCTTGCATGCCGCCGATCAGGAAAATCTGAAATACTATATAGTTCTGGGCTTACTTTGTGGGTCTTCCCGGGTCTTTGTGGGTCTATGAAAGTCAGAGTCCTACTATGGGTGTCTCTGAAAGTCTCTGGTGGTCTATGGATCTGGTGGGTGTTCTCTCAGACTCGAGTTTATGAGATAATTTCTCATGCAGTATAAAAATGTTTCCCTATACCACGGTGAGTAGGAGGTGCTTTCAACATGATATGATGATCCTGGGTTTGAACCTTTGTCAACAAGATCTTCGAGCCGGTGTATGTACATCTGGAAAATTCCCCATGTCTATGGTGGTCTGTGCTAGACCAAATAGAAGGAATAGACGGATAGACTGCCCCCTGTCTATCTTAGACAGCCATAGACATTGGTTTCTATGCTAGACCACGATAGACCACTTAGACAGATAGTCGGATAGACCGATAGACAGTCATAGACGGATGCCAGCATCGCGTAAAAGTATCAATCGACGATCTTTTCCGTGATTTCGGCCTCGTTACAGTGGTCGTCGCTGGTCGTCGTCAAGCAATTTCTAGGGGTCAAGCAGGATGGAAGAGGGGCAGCAATTTTATTGGCAGTCAATATGTATTTATCCTACACACAGCTACTGTGCCAATCCAAGAGACTACAGATAGTGTACGTACCCGACGCCGAACAAGTTTTATACTTGCGCACGCCATCGGGAGGGCTGCGGGTCTGGACTCTGGACGGCCAACCGAAATCGTACATACATAATGTTGAATGGGAAAAGTGGTGAGTAGAGAAACCGAGCGTACCTGTAGCGAGCCGGGATGTGTGAGAGAGCCTTGTCAGTTGTTGAAAGCAGGAGCTTGAAGACAAGGGGAGGAAGGGGAGGAAGACCGGTGAACTTGAGTGAGCGGAGAAAGAGTCAAGAGAGTGAAGTTGGAGTGAAGCGACCCGCGCGCCTTTTATACATCCC
The DNA here is from genome assembly GCA_029203975.1 of Mycena vitilis. Classification (NCBI taxonomy): domain Eukaryota; kingdom Fungi; phylum Basidiomycota; class Agaricomycetes; order Agaricales; family Mycenaceae; genus Mycena; species Mycena vitilis. The sequence goes on along the minus strand of JARGYF010000221.1, from coordinate 61,602 downwards.
TAACGCCGGTCGGCAACGGACTCGGAGGAAAATTCTCTCAACGCGGCACGCCTCTTGAAGCGAAGTTGAGATGCAGACAATGAGACATCGCGACAGTACGATGTCCGGATGATCGAAATAGCATTGATGGTTTGAAAAGAGCATGCTGTCCGCGCGACTAAGCGAGACTTCGATCTCTAGCCGTGTCTATCGCAACGTGACCGTGTCTGTTGCGGTCTATCCGTGGTCTATCGGTCTGTGGGGGTCTGTGCTAGAAGTCCTTGGTCTGTGTGGAGACTGAATTTCTATTCTGCCAAAATGCGTTTCCAGATGTAGGGTAAATTCCTTTTCCAGAATGACGAAAACCTGGACAGGGAATGAAACAAACCCACCTTGGCATGGATAACTTGATGCTTGGAGCTTCCAGGGGTCGCAACGGCAGCAACGGTACTACTATACCACGTATTCGAGAGACTCGGACGACGGAATCTGCGGGGAAACATGGATCAGCGTCGAAAAGATTGCCGACCGGCTATCGGTTCCGAGCACCGACCGTCCACAACAGCGCCAAGCATTGATCTGCCACGTCGACGTCTCTCTTCCTTTCCCCCCATCGCCCCCTTCGCTCTCCTGCGCATCCGCCCTCTGTTTCCGCCTCAGTGTCCCGCAAACTTCAGCATCTTCAACTTACCTCTGTGTTAGCCTCTCCACCTCTTTCCAGGGCTCCGTCTGAAGCCGGCACTCGCATCTGCAAGCACTCGGCACGCAAGCTCGCAACGTGACTGTTCCAACGTCTCTTCCAACGTGCAAGACCCTTCCAACATCCGAAGCCATATCTTCCAAGTCTCATATCTCTGTAGGGCTGGTCAAGTCCAAGATTGCCACACCTTTGACCATCACGTTCTCTCCGTCGGCTTCCCCCCCAATCTTCCAAATCCATCGCTACTGCAACCCGTACCTCAACTAATGGCCTGTCATTGGGCGCCCATTGGGTCCCTCCCTCCGCAAATTGCTTGTCTCAACGTCTCGTGCCATCCGCAAAGTCTGCCTTCAAATCTTGTCCAAGACCCGTCCGAATTCAAGTATCGCATGCAAGTGCTGTTGCAAATCACGACTCTTTCTACCCCGTCATCTGCGGCGATTGGACACTGGTCGATTTTTGGTACTTAGTGCATGCCTTATTTATCGTCGTACTTAGTGTCGCCAAATATATTTTTATTCCTTCGAAACTTCAATTGGTTTCTTCCGAGATATTCAAAACTATGACGACTATATGGTCTATCTGGTCTTTGTGTCTATGATAGACATGACCAGCACTATGGGGGTCTATGGGTTTCAAACCGCCCCTCCCACCTTTCTCTCATAGACACTGTTTACTTTCAAGTCTATGGTGTCTATCCGTGTCTTTCGGGGTCTTTATGGCAACTTCAGATTTTCCTGATAGGCTCATCCTTCTTTTCTTTGGTTAGTAGAATGTTCATTCCTGGAATTAAGACTTACATAAATATTTTTCAGTGGAGCTTGCGGTGCGTAGTCAACACTTTGTCTGGCGCACGGATTCAACCGCATCCAGAGCATCCTGGTTATCACCGTCAAGGAGGCAGTCACTACGGCGCAGAATGCATTTGAGCCCCCGCAGGGCGTTCACTGGCCTGGTTGTGTAACTATCGTGTCCACCTTCCCCGCTCTCGTGGGCTGGTATTCTGCTTTTCCTCTCGTTCTTCCAAAATCACTGATTTGAAGATACAGGGTACCAGCTATCTTTGTGTCCTGTGAGTGCTCAAGACGATTTCTAGTCTTGTTCGACTCATGGCTGGCAGTGATATTTTTCGTCCTGACGATGGTGAAATTTGTCATCGTATTTCGGACCAGCCACAGTGAATGGCGCCTTGACAAGTTGCGAGAGCTCAAGTCCTACTCCCCGATCCTGATGGCATTTGTCCGGGACGGAACGGTCTTCTTCTTGCTGTACGGATCTTCTTGTGGAGTCATTCTAACATGGCTTGACTGTTTGTTTCCAGGATATTCAGTGCGCAATGCAAGTACGGACCTAGTGCGATCATGAAACTAACATAGCACAGCCGCTGTCCTGGTCAACACCGTAACAGATCAGGTCTTCGAAGGACCTCTTTCGGGAATTGTTCTTCCGTCAGTCTATCAGGTCATTCTTTATGCGTGTCCGACGCTCACACGAACCCCAGGTGGGTCACGGCGATATACTCTTTCTCGGTAGCTGCCATTCTTTCTCCGGTGCACTCCTCAATTGATATTCGGTAAGGCATCGAGGCTTGTCCTCAATATTCGCTCCATTGGTGCACGAGACGACCAGACAGCGGTCGCGGAATCGTTCAGTATGCACTTTCGAACCCCTGGAGACCAGCCAAGCTCCGTGGAAAGGGACGAGGGAGAGACATAACGATGTCTGTCTAGCCATTCCTGTTAGTTCAGTACTACCAATTCGATCTGCAATGATGTGATACAAAAATGATTCACGTTCACCAAGAGTAGCTTTCCGTCTGGTAATCGGAGTACGCGACGCGTCTCTTCCGGTCCACGGTAACGTCAACGAAATCATGAATCAGATTCATGATCATGATGCTGCAAGTACGAGTTCTCATGTCCAGTTGCGAAAATACCCCTGCTTACTGAACTCTTTATCACCAAAAAGATAAGAGATCTTATGCATGTCGCTATTTTTCGTGATTTTCACTAGATTCTTGTTGCTGTGTCTAGTCTGAGGATGTTCGTGTTTGGAAGATCCTCCCCCGTGCTCGTACAGATATACTTATTACTAGTAGGCGAATAAGTACTTCCGATGTCGCGGAGCAGTGGGCCACTTTTTTTAAATAGAAAACACGATGGAGGTCAAGAACTGAGATGAAACGGATATCGAATTGAGAATTTGCTGAAGAACATTTTCAGGTTTTTTTTTGTACCGAACGGCCAAATCGAGGAGGTAGCTGGTTCTCAAATGAGGACGAATCCCTCGCCAGGGTGATGAAAGTGGCCGAGATTTTGTTTCGCTATGTGAAATTCGTCTGCGGTCAACTCCCGGCCAGCGATTCCGCGCTGCCTCCGCGGTAGCGGAACAGAAATTGGTGGTCCAGTTTCACTATAATTACAAGTCGATAGCTAAGTTATACGTTCCGATCGCGTGTTCATATAGTACAAGTTCCCACCGACAGGCTACACTTTTGCGTGCGGTTTCGGCGCCTCTGTGCGGAGGAAAGTCTTCCAGTCCTTCATCTCTGGATACCTCTCGCGCGCCGCAGCGATATCCGCATTATATCCAACCTCATTGAAAAACTGGGCATCGCGTCATGATCAGCCCAAAGACATTCTTTAACAAGAAATTAAATCGGAGCAAACGTACCTTGAACATAAGTCGCAGATCCTTCGTCGCGGTGCGCACCATCCAGCTCAGCGCGCTCCCGCCCACCATCTCGGGGCGCATCTCGACGCCGAACACCTCGCGCCATCCAGCCTCGAGGTCCCGCGGCGTGAGCGCGTCGCCCGCCACGTCGACCGCGCGGCCGATGTACTGGTCCGGATTCTGCAGCGCGAGCGCAGCAATGGCGCCCATGTCGCTCGCGGCAACGAACTGCAGGCGCACGGTGGGCTTGAGCTGGCAGAGGAACATTATCTTGGTGAGTCGGCTGACGGCGGATGCGGGGTCGCCTTGCACGAGCTGGTCCATGAACGTGACGGGGCGCAAGACTGTTGTCGGTAGAGTCGGGTGCGCACTTTGTAGGTATTCTTCCGCAATGCGCTTCGTGTCAAAGCTGGGCGATGACGAGGTCAGAATACTGCAGAATATGTACGAATGATAGGAACGCACTGGGGTACCCCGGTGCGATTGCCGGGCACACCGCCAAAGTTGGCACTGGCGTAGATGAAGTGGCGCACGTTGTGTGCGGCGGCGGCGTCTGCGAGTGCGCGCGCCTGTGCCATCTCGGCGTCCAGCCCGCCCGGGTTGTCGAGCCCCAGCTGCACGGAGTACACCGCGTACACGGGCCCGGGTGCGGCGGCAAAGAGGGGGTCTGGAGCGTCCGCGGTGCCATTGAGAAGATGCACGCCGCGCAGGGCGGCGAGGGCGGTGCTCTTGGACGAAGAGATATCCCGAGTTTGCGCGAGGATCGTCCATGGCGGGGGACCCGGCAGAGCGGAGTCGTTGATGGCTGCAAGGGCTGGACGAGAACCGGTTAGAGGAAGGATCGGAGGGAAAGTAGCCAGATGACGTACCGCGGACGACGCCAGCGCCTTGCTTGCCAGTGGCGAGCATAACGAGGACGATTTTGCTGGACGACTGGGTGGTAGACATGGGAGGGGAGTTATGGCTTTGCCGGAATGGACTGGGAGCCTGTTATAACATTGCTGGTCCTCCGTGTAAGCGTCTTAGCGATGCAAAGATGGCAAGCATCGTTATGTATGCTCTGCGACGCAGCGACGCTGGCGGAAAACGGGTGTCGGTAAAGCGGCCGCTTTTACCCGCTGACTAGTGATCGATGACAATCCCTTCACAGCTCTGGGAAGCTAGTCAGCGAGTAAAAACTTGGTAAAAACGGCCGCTTTACCGACAGGGGGGTGCCATGGGGTGTATCTCCCCCGTCGGGCGCGCGCCACACCTACCCCGACACCAGCAAGGAGGCATCGATTCGCAAGACTGTGCTTCCGGCAACGCTCCTCTCTGTGGATTTCGCTTTCAGCGCTTCTGAGATCCCTCCACCGCTTCAGCCACACCGCACCACCACCAGCATTGTCGAAGATCGGGGGGTCGCTGCGTCAATAGTGTATCATCTTTGTTTGGTGCCACACTCGGACCTCCGAGTCGCCGTCGCCTCGCCCCACGCTTCCTCCCGCCTCCCGCCTCTTCGACTTGCATGCTCCTCCCGCTCCACCATCATCGCCAGCACCGCCAGCACACCGGGTCTCGAAACGTGGGACGCATCGCCGCCGAGAAACCGCGTCGCACGCCTTCATGGACCTCATGCCTCCATGGACCTCATGCTCATCGGGTTGGCGCGGCGAACGATCGATAGCATCGCAGCAGTCCAATATCCAAGCAGAAGGAATTGGAATGGTCGCAGTCATGCGCAGAGGCGTGGCCATTCTCCGGCGCTGCTTGGGGGTCGAAATGGCTTGGACCGATGCCGTGCACGAGTCGATCTCTGCTCGCTATATCCTCTTTCCCTCACCATTTCGAGCACCTCGATGGCCCGGCCGTCCGGCTTCTGAGGCTGGGGCGGGGGTATCGCGCACCTCACGCGCCCCGTGTCGCACCTTTGTCCCTCCTCCGCAGCGCATTCCTCACGGTCGACGAGCGGGGATGCCTGGAGCGCGCAGGGCTCTAGACGTGGTCGAGCAGCGCGTGCCTGCCGGAATCGCCCACCGGCTGCGATCATCTTCCACACAAACTGCACCGCAGCAGCGCGCGCGACGCAGCCCAAGGGAAAAGTGGAAACATTGGCACGGCGCTCGTTTCACGCGGGTCTGGGTGGCAGGATACAGCGCAAGGACGGCGCAAGGACGGTGCAAGGACGGTGTAAGGACTTGGACATTGATGGAGCGCCCCCCGACCGGCACCCTCCGCCGCGTCTTTCGCGAATTGACCAGACCAGCGGCGACGTCGAGAACGCGTAGCTGCCATTCGCGGGTCCCTCGTTCCGCTCAGGGGCTCCATGTGTGTCGCAATCGCGCGAGTCTTAGTCTCGCTCGCTCGCTCGCCCCCTCTCTCCCCATCACCCCATCACGTACCACATCCCCGTCTCCTCCTTCATCCCCCGCTTTTTCCATGCTGTTCACCGGTATCTCGGCCTCCCCAGCCTCCCTAATCGGTCTTCTCTGCCGCCCCCCTTCACCACCTTCATCGTCCAGCTGTATTTGCCACCCCCATCGTCCATCCCTCTCGTCGCGGCTCCTTCGAGCAAGCTCCTCCGCGAGCAGCGGTAGATACCGTCATGGCCGCCCTCCGGGCCGTCACTGCGCGAATCTCTCGAGGGTCGACGACTAAGGATGCCGAGACCATAAACCCGTCTTTCATCTTCGCAAATTCACTGCGACGGAGCGATTCGTCTTAAACACGGAGGTGCGGTCGGGGAGCCTGCTCAGGCGGCACCATGGTTGCTGTGGTTATCTGCAAGCAGCGGGGATTCAGAGAGGAGCTTCAAAAGCAGGAACGCCCTGGTAATAACGCGTCGGGGATGCGATTCATCCTGATCGGAAGTGGGTGCTTTTTTCACTTGTTAACAGTAAAGGGTCCGGTGTGGCCATCCATCGTGGACCTCGTCGAGCTCTCTCTTCTCCGACCCTCGGCTACCGCTGTTCTAGCGTCGCTGTCTTGTTCCACCCGCTTCCCACCACTCTGCAGTTTCTGAGCCGGTCGTTGGTGGGGCCGTGGAACACCATAAACCGGGCGGAGAGGCGAGACCCAGGTTCTGCGTAGGACGAGGCAAACGGCGGGCTTGCAAGCTGGCGGAAAACGGGTGAGAGGCGAAAAAAAATGAGAATTCTCGGAAAGACGGTCTTGCGAGGTAGCGCGCGTCCGAGCGGCGACGGGGTGGGATACAGCCCGTGGTATGCACAAGGCGGTACGACGACGCGAAAGACAATGACGCATGAGCGACGGCGGTGCAATGCTAGCAAATACGGGCACGCGCGCCGGCGACAGAGAAGTACGGGCGCGTTTGGAAGAACCGCAAAATCCAGCAAGCTCTTGCGCATGTCGCGACTGAGAACAAGGCCTCCGCTTTCAGTATCTCCTGCGTCGATGCGCGCGCTCGTCGACTGCTGTGGTGCTACCGACCTCCTTCGCGCCGACCCGGAAGCGCAGGGGCCGCGAGGGAATCGCTACTGCGGGTTTGTATGTCCGCGGCGTTGCTGTGGATTGGGAGATGTGCAAGTGCTTGTGGACGTCACTTGTGCCCGCGGCGGGAGGGAGCAGCGCCTGGTGGGATCAGTGAGCCTCGATACCGCGACCACTGCTCTTGCTCATTCGGGAAGCCGCTGGGGAGCTTTGTCGTAGCGGAAGACTGAGGTGCTGTGGCGACAAAGAAAGGAGCGACGGTGGGGATGGGTTACGCAGAGGAACCCGGGGGAGCCGATCGCGAGCTTGGGAGCCTCGGTGGTAACCACCGCCGGGTGCAAGACTGGGTGCAAGCTGCGTCTGGGAGGACATTCAGATGTGATCTTGTCATCTTGAGCTTCTGAGTGCCATGATAACTTACCGAGGATTTCTAAGTTCAAGCCGTGCATGTAAGACACCGATTTTCACCCCGTTTCTGAGGATATTGAATAACGAATTGACAGCGTAGATTCCACGAGGAGAGGACTCACAGTTATGCAAAACGTCATCCGGTTTGGCGAGCCTGCCTGATGGTGGTCTTGGAATCCAGCTGTCGCGTCAGGTCGGTGTCGGCGGGTGCAGGCGCATGAGGCACTGAACGCAAAAAAGAATCAGAAGATGATATGTGTCGACGGGCAGAGGCTAACGGGTTTAGCCAGGGCAGCCCGCACCCGTGCATACGTGTACGAGACGCGCTTAGTCTCTCTCGCTCAGGCTATAGCTGCTGGGATTGCAAGACTCCTTTTTTTGTCCGAGATTTTGCAGGGAATATCGGACGCATGGGCGGGGTTTGGCAGATGAAGGTCGAGCTGGCCGGTCGAGGTGAAGCTTTGGGATCAGTGGCGGTGCCTGTCGAACCATTGTCCCGAACGACGACTCAAGAAATGCTCAAGAACGGCGAACGCAACAAAACCGACTTATGTTTTGCCAAATTCGTCTTCAAACTGAGGGGGATCGACAGTGGGTAGTACCCAGTGGGCCCAGTATCGGTGAGTGGATAGAAATCCGATCCTACCCAAATCCTACTAGGGACTCCCGTCCGGTTCACTGAAAAGCGATTTGAAGCAGAACAAAGTACTCATCCAGGTCTAAGGCAGTCCGAGAAGCTCCTCCGAGTCTGCCATAGTCATGCTCGACGCCTTTGAGCAAGACCGAGCCCGTATCTTGGCTCTTACGGCCCATATTCTGGATCTATTAGATATGGCTCCTTCTGCCTTACGAATCAAAAAACCGCAGGTGCAAGAGCTGCTTCGGACTCGTACAGATATCCAGCCTTGATACTTCCAAACGAACTCGTGTCCGAAACGTTTGTTCAGTTCCTGCCAGCTTACCCTGACTGCCCTCCGCTTTGGGGATCATCGTCTCCGACTCTCGTCGGGCATTTCCTGCCATTGCGATGTATGGGTGGCATGCGTCCGGAGGGGTTCGGACAAGGAAGAGGTTTCCGAAAGCGACTTAAACCCATGCGCGTCTTTACTTAGTCTTTTGTCCTTGGCAGTGGGTTAGCAAACATTTTTGGCCGAGATGATAGATCGAAAATTAACATGGGTATCACGGAGTCGAGGACAAGATCACTCATGAGAAGCTTTACTCGAGATCCCTTTTTTTACTCGCGACTCGGGTATCTCGGGCGTCTCGGCTGGGGCTGGATTGCCACCTCCAAGACCCGTTGGCGGAGGTTTGTATAAGATTTATTCCTCCAAATTTTGAAGCTCCGGTCTCCTACTGTCTCCCACCTTTCCAAGTCGAACCATTGGGGATTCAGAGAAGATCCAAATTTCTTTTCACCAGTCCTGTTGAACATCAGTGGCAGTGTGTCGTCTGAGCTTCTTTGAAGTCCTTCAACCTTGCCTCGCGACTTCGTCTTTACCCCAGCCAACCACCGGCCTCAACCATCGGCCTCAACCACCGGCCTCAAGAAGAGAGAGCTCAAGACTTGGGTAAGTGCGTGGATGTACACTACATCGTTGAACTGACTGTTGTTTCACCAGGCTTTTGGTTGAGTTTTCCTGCCCATCATGACCAGTGTTCTTGAAGCAGACCGAGCTCTTCTCTCATATCTCGAGGCCCAAATCATTGAGCTAGAACTCTCCCTTTCCGCACTGCGATCCGAGCAAATGGAGGTGCAAGAGCGCCTCGACTCCTACAAATACCCGGTCCTGACATTGCCAGGCGAAATGGTATCCGAAATCTTTGTCGCCTTCCTAACAGACTATCCCAGATGCCCTCCGCTCATAGGGAGAATTTCTCCGACTCTCCTCACCCAGATATGTCGCGAATGGCAAGAAATTGCGCTGGCAACTCCTGCACTCTGGAGGGCTATTCCGTTATCCTTGCCTGGCGTAGAGGACCGCAAGGCGTCGAAACATCAATTCAAAATGTCGGAGGTGTGGCTGGCCAGATCGCGCTTCTCTCTTTCTTTCCGAATCCATGAAACGGGTGTGCAGAGGGAAAGATTTCGGACGCTGGCCCCTCATTGCGCACGCGTGGAACATCTGGACCTCCGCCTCTACCGATCCCGCTCTAGCATCGAGGGACCGATGCCTCTGCTCCGTCATCTGAAGATCCATACCGATTTTTCCCCTGCTCGCGACGTCTTTGTATGTCACGAGGCGCCACTGCTCCGCACGGCCATACTCATTATGGCCTCTGCACATGTCGTCCTACCTTGGAGCCAGTTGACCTCTCTCACTCTTAAAGGGGAATTCCCTGAACAATGCGACCTAGTCCTTCGGCGGACGCCAAACCTAGTTCATTGTGAGCTATGGTTCGCCTATGACGCTGAAAATGGCACGTTCCCGGAACTCCCACTTCTGCGGTTGGAATCCCTGATTATGAACCACTGGGAGGACGACGAACCGACAACAGGGTTTCTGGGCGTGTTTGTCGCCCCTGCTCTTCGTTTTCTCCACATCTCGGAGGAAAGCCTTGGGCCGAACCCCATTGATACTCTGAGAGCATTCATTTCAAAATCGGGCTGCAGGCTTCAGGAACTGGACGTCACAGGCGAGATTTCAGTTCACAGAGACTTGGCCGGATATCGTCGAGCATTCCCAACCATTCCGAAGCTGTCGCTGCATGGGTGGTATGCGTCCGGGGAGGAGTCTGACGGGGAGGAGGTTTCCGACAGCGATGAGTTGTATGTCTTGTGCTTCCTATTATACCTTTGGATCAGACTTACAACTATGTTTTGCTCAGAGAAATCGAAGATTCTTGATTTGTGCGCCTCGGCCCTCATCGGCGTCCGTAATTCGCATGTGTATATCAATGCGTCTTTTCTATCCCCGGTTTGCGCGATCCCCCTGTCGACAGTTGCAGCTATGGCAAGCGTAGCGAATCTCAAGCTGCGGAGCTCGACTTGTCAACGCGATTCGATTTCAATGTATGCATGGTTGAATAAATGAATCTTCGTTGAATCCTTTCCCCTTAATCTTTCCACAAGATGTGTGGATCAAACCTACACCGTGAGACTCAGGCTGTTATTCACAACTGCGGATGCTCAGTATACTTTTGACCTTTGCTGGTGCTTTTTTGACAATCACCGTCGATTCGCTCCATTGGCATTCTTTTATGATTTATGCCTCGATTCATGCGATTGGAGTCACTTATGGAGCTAACCACTTGAAAGATTCATCTGTTCGCGTTGCTTGGCCGTGCATCTTTTCACGTGAGGTTTGTTCGCTTCGCAGTGTGTCCCCCACCTTGCCACTTGCTAAACCGAGGATGTCAATGAGCTTCAAGCCCTCCGAGTTGCCCAACCCGATTCTTCTCACCTCGGATCCCGCCAATCATCTCGCCATCACGAAGGCGAAAGAAGAAGAGGAAGCTGCGCGTAAACTTGAAGTATTGATGCCGACCACGAAGGCCAGTGTGAGCCCGTGTCCTCGTCGTCGATGGCTTCCTAACCTGACTGCTCGAAGAAGAACAAACGTAAATGCGACGCGCCAGAGCCCTCGACTTCCGCCAAAAAGTCCAAGAAAGCGGTCTCCGACAACGCGAAAGACCTCTTCAACATCATCCTTCCCGGCGACGAGGATGCGACCGTCGAGATATACGACACCTGTGACGAGCTCCGCCGTAAGATCAACGCGTTGCTTCGTACCGGAACTATCACCAAAGCGGCCCTCCTTCGCAACATGTCACGCCCGACAAGTGGAATCACCAGTCGTGTGTGTTATGCCGCATACGTGTATTTCGAGAAGAAGAGGATCGCAGAGGGAAAGGCGAAGAGTATTAATAAGCACAGGAGGGACATGGAGGACAGGTGGGACGGCCAGGGTGGCTTGCCGAGGCGCAGGGCGGAGAAATACCTCTGCCACGTTGATTACGACGTCGTCCAAGACGCCCTCGGTACGGTGCGTACCGTCCCTGCGCGCCGTTTCTAATGGCTGCGAGAAGGGGAAGCGAAGATACAGGACACGAAGGCAAGGACGTAGAAACACATGATTCAGATGAGTTCGCCAACCGGGATTTAGGCCGCAGAACACCTTTTTTGTCCTTTTCTTTTACACTTGTCGCGTAGCTAGAGCAGGACGATGGTGAATGCTCCCATTCGCGGCGAGGAACAGCGACGGAAACTAGTCACGGATATCGAGAAAATTTCTGAGCTCCTTTGAAAAGGGGGGATTGTACTCCTGGTCGCGTCCTGGTATCGCTTGGTGTTCCAGCCAGTGGACAGGGAATGAAAGAAGTTCAAAAACGTCAGTTTCTGAACCGTGGGAACCTCAACATCAGGCATCTGGCAGGTACGGCATGATGATCAATGACATCGGATCGGCCCTTTTACATCTGCCACTTCCTGCCCCTTCTCCACCTGCAACGGTCAGGTCTGGCGCGTTCAGTGCGCGTTTCAGACCTCTATCAATCAACGGACCAGCAATATACTCTGGGACTAGGATCCAGCCGCTCACTTTACGCTCACTAGCAGCTGCTCAGCCTGCTCTCGAAAGCTGGTCTTTCTCCCCGGTTACATGCGCCATGGCCATAACTTGGGTATTCTGGACCAGTTTGACTCAAATTGCCAGCGGCATACTAGCGACATCCGCCGCCATGATCAACATCCCTTCAGATGCACTGCCCTTGTGTCGTCGCCCACACACCCGAGCCCGCATCCCCCATGGAGACCTGATCGCCGGGATATCCGTCTGCTTATGACACCGTGGCCAGCAAGCAGCTCTTTCTCCCTTCTTACTTCTAGGCGCGGGCGCTTTCTTCAAAAGTCAATTCTCATTCTCCAATACTCTCCACCATTTCCAACTTCAGCCTTGCTTCAGCCACGACCTATTCCCCTACATTTATAACTCTGAAGCTGTGTCGTTTTGCTCCGCTCAGCTAATTTCCCTTGTGGCCAGAAGCGCAGTGCGTGCTCACCCTCCTTTCTCCCGTTATCGTCCTCCTAATTCTGTAATCAACAGGGCATCCTTACGCTCCCTCGTGGGTGCTCACTTATTCATACCTTAAGTTATGGCTCCAGTTTCTAGGCGAGTCAAGGTCTCCGCCCTTTTTGTAGAATGGACCCTCATATCGCATAGTGCGTCAACGAGTCTCACGACTACCTCATCTACGCAGTCGACCACCGATTCGTCCTCTTCTGCCACGTCGACTACGACCACGTCCTCGACATCTGCAACAGATGCCTCCACTACCTCTACAGATAGCTCGTCGTCGATCACACCCACGACGTCGGCACCAACCACCTCTTCCACGTCTACCGCTTCCATTCCTTCCTCGTCGGTCATTTCTACCTCCGCCACGCCGTCGATCGATGGGGCTTCTACGAAGGCTCCAAAACACTCATCCACAGCCAAAGAAGTGCCTTCAAGTTCGAGCGCGTCGCCAACGTCGGCGGCTGACGTGGCCGGATCCCTCAGCCCTGGTGTTGACACCGAAACGCTGACAGCCACGCAGTTTCTCAGTGCGTCCAGCAAGCCTACCTTGATTGCGAGCGGAGCGACTAGCAATAGTACGCCGTGCGTATCATATACCTTCCTTCAAACTCGATATGCATCCTAAAGCGATTTTACAGGTTTCTCCAGAACAAAGGTGCTGTTGCAGGGGTCTTCACCGCTGTCGGGGTCCTTACTCTCATTGTCCTCGTATGCATGATCAGGAAGATTGTGCGCCGTCGTCACCGGCAACAACTCGATCGCGAGATGGACGAGATTTCCTTCGTTCCTACTGCCCTTCGCGCTATCGTCGACGACGACGACGCCGGGTTCCATCGTCTACCGTCGCTCGACCTCAGCCGCACGGGCTCAAATGGGGGTTACACCGGATACACCGGGAACAGCGTGCACAGTGAACCCTACGGAGCGTACGAGCAGCCGCCGATGAGCGTCACGGTGCCCCAGCCGCAATACAATCACGCCTCAGAGCAGCGCGGGTACACCTTACACGATTACGGTATTGCGGATGCGCTAGCGGGCGGCCCTGTGCGTAGCGTCAGCGCTGTGCGCCGCGCTCCGCCTGGCCAGATCGGCGAGTCTGAGCCAGATATAGTGCAGCCGCCGCGCGCGCATGTGCGACAAACAGCGACTTTTTCGCCCACCGCCGAGTCGGGGCTCGTGCACAGGCCGTCGCAATCAGCGGTCATCCAGCTGGCGCCCACCCCATCCCCGCCGGCCAGAGATTATTTTTCCAACTATACCACGCCGCCGGTGTCCGCAGAGTCCGTGGAAATGACTACGACCGACATTCCTTTGTCTCCGCCGTTGCCCAATCCCTATGGCGGTCACGAGGACCAGCATCAACGGGTTCTGAAGGTGAGCTGGAGCCTTGCTTGATCGATCTACTATATGCTGATGCTTTTTAACAGGTGACGAATGAGTAATAGGTGACCTAAGATGCATACACTTGCGTACCTGCTACTGGAAGTTCGGTAATACGATACCATTGTCATGATATCCAAACCAGATGGTCTCGGGTACACTTGGAGCCCATTTCGGTGCTATCTGCGTGCTATGTCTTCAACTTAGGACTCTTCCCCGGGAGAGTCATACGAGTAGCGCGCACCATGAGCGGGCTCGATGACAGATTTGTTGAACTTCCCACCATGGGACAGTGAATCTTCTGACTGTTGTAACCCTCACATCGCTGAAATTACTACTTAGTGGGCTGGCGCCAAAAATGAGCTTGCACTGTGGTCCGTGCAAAGTTAAACCTCCCCGTTTTTGGCATACAGCACTACCCTGGAGGACATCGGTATTTTTGAGGTCGCGTATTGCCAGAAGTCGTATTTTATGGGCGACCCCAGAGCATCGGGAAGCTCCTATGGCGCCAGATTCACAGGCTTACTGTAAATATACAGGTGACAGCGCAAGTTGTCGGGCCATCCAGTGCGAAGTCGCTGGGAATGAGCGCTGCTCTCAAAATGAATCTCGACCTCCGAGATCTCGATGCTCATGTGGAATGGCCCGCGGTCGAATCGGACATCGGAATACTATCACTATTGTTGGAACTTGGCGCTTCCTCGTCGCATGCGAAGCGTTGCCTGGGGCGACTGTTTCAGTCGCTCACCGCGCCACATCTGCGGCGGCTCCAGTTGAAGCCACAGAAGAAGATCGACTGGCACCAGGAGGAGTTCCTCAACTTTTCCTTACGCTCTTCCCTGCAAACGCATCTCATCGCCCTCACTCTGCATGTCATAAGAAGAGTTGTTGCAACGTCTTTCAGGCCTCTCGCTGCTCGAGGAGTCGACTGTCGTGTCAGAAGACGTTTCCCTCAGCCACAATCTCATCACAGACAGCTTTCTAGAACGGCTATATTATAGTGTTGTGCGGGTGGGGTCGGGTCTGAAAGCCCGGGCTTGGGTCGGGTCGGGGCAGGGTCGGGTCTGCAAAATATCTTGAGCCCGACCCTGGGCCCCAACTTCCTTCCTTGACTTTTCGTACGCCGCCTACTGGGACTTCCTGTCCTCGCGCCTGGATACCGGGCGAAATGCGGACAACGAGCCATTCACAGTTTTCATTCGGTGTCTCACTCATGGGCTAAGCCGCGATTTATTCTCTCGGCCCCCTGAGATGGTATTACAGTAGAAACTCAAGTTCAACTATCATATATGGTTGCACTTCCTGCGCGCCTGTACTGGCACGTTCTAATCCCATATTGGTAGCTTGCTTAGGAATATCTAGGCAAATGTTTGAAAGTAATCGTTGCGTATGACTAGTTGCTTGAGAGCCGTCAGCTTGAGGTGAAATCATTATGAGAGGTTTGTGATAGACTTTTCCAACAAAAATAGTAAAGGCGGCAGCGTCGAACAAATGTATTCTCGGAGATTCACAACAATGACTACGATGCTGACAGCAACATCTCAACGGCACCTGCCGTTAAAAAGATTTTTCCTGTGGATGAAGGATTAGGAGTTGGCAAACGGCTGGTGAAGAAATACTCACCCGGGAACGCAAGCAAACCCGCAATCCGCCTCTTCACCCGAGCCCCTCTCGTACGCGCAGATAGGATACGCGTTCTGACCCGCGGCTACGGGAGGCACAGTCAGAAATAAGTGATCAAGAGCCGATAGATGTACTGACTGCATTCTGTAGCTCCCGTGGGCGTCGTCGTATCGCACTTGCACCCGCCTATGCCAGGTAGCTTGTACACCCTGTTCGTGCATGCTACCTCGGAGGCCGAGTTCGGAGTCGCGGTTCCTGCCATTGTGACCGAGTCCCCCTCGACCTCGCGCGGGCCGCAAGTCGTGGGGTCTGTCGCGACGAAGGTGTCGGTACACCTGACGGCGCACGAAACATCACGGTTGCCCCCCATATCGGTCGTGTCGGAGCAAATCATTTCCGCGTCAGGATCGCGGTTGCTAGCAGAGACTACCACGAACGAAGTTGAATACTTGGGCAAAGATAGCAGTAACTGAAATGCGTACCGCTACAGGTTCCATCGTCCTCGTCTTTACAAATGCAGCCGCCGTTGGGGTCCGCGCTGAGGTACTGAATGGAGCCGGCGTCGGAGCTGCAGTCAAATTCCGACATCGTCGTGTTCTGCCGAACGGCGATGCAAGTTGTTTCGTCGGCGGAGGCTATGAAACTGCGCGCAGATGGATCAGGCTCGGCCCTCGGGGGTCGGCAGATAGCCAGAAATAACTTACGGGGGGTCGCAGTCAACTGTGCACCTCGATCCCGGGGCCACATTCCGGCACGCCGCCCTGCCGTGCGCGGGAGGAGGCACTGTATATAGCTCGTAAGTTCAATGGCGGACAGACAACGACACAAGAACTTACTGCACTGGGTTGCGACCTCTGGCCTCACGCGCGCGTTTGCTCTGTTCATCGACGACTCGCAGCCGCACGCGGCATTGGCGCTGGAATAGGAGATGGTTCTGGGCGGTGTGCACGCTGGAGCCAAGGCTATTACGTGGTCAATTGCTTGCTTGTGAAGCAAAGGGCACCCGCTTACCGACAGGGTTCGTTGTGTTTGTGCCCGTGCCAGTGCCAGTGCCCGTGCCCGTGCTGCTTTGAGTGCAACCTCCCTGTCCGTTGTCCGGGAATCCTGGTTTGCATGTATACTAGAACAATCAGTTGCTTGTGTGTAATAAGTATAGGGACCACCTACACCGCACTGCGACGATCTGCCTCCGCTCTAAATGGGTGGGGTCAGTTTTATCCAGCCCTAGGAGGCACATGAAGATACTCTTACCGCGGTGGTACCTGGATTAAGTTCTCAGTACACAGAAACCCCAGGTACGGCCACACGAGAGGCACTTACATGTCGCAAACGAGTTGGGTGGAGCAACGTGCGCACATGCGGTCCCGCCTTCTGTCCTAATGAAGGTTGCGTCCTGACATTGGCAGTCTTTGTCCTGGCCACAAAATCACAGCTCGAGGCCGAAATACTGAAAAATAGATATTGCTCACCCTGAACGCAGCCAAGAAGAAGTCATCTGGGCCGCATAGACCTCCCTGGTCAGTGATAGTATTCTGAGCAGACACCGTAGCGATGAAAACGGAGAGCAGAGGAAGTCCAGTGAATAGGAAACGCATCGCAGACGAAGTTGTAATGCCGCTTGAGGGAGCGCAAGTCGTTACTTATAGAGGGGGGATCTTGCTGGCGGAGGGAGGAAGAGATGAAGCCGGTAGTGAACGTGGCCCGAATGCTGCAGAATTCTAGACGTGGAGCTAAGGCCATTTGAAGAGTTTTGACTACTCGACATCTTGCTCGTTCGCTTCGGGATGCGAAGAGCGTTTTGAATGGGATGCTCAAGTCCCTAGAAAGTTCCACGCGTCTACTCCTCGGGATGTACTTCAAGTTTCGCCGGGGAGCTCTTTGGTTTCGCATCGACTAGGCTGTCGGTTAAGCTATCGGAGCATGCACAGTGTCCGGTGGATGTCCGAATGTACGTCAAGACGTCGTCGTGACGTCGCGCCGCTGCGAGTAAGGCCAAGGGTGCGCGAGGAGACAACGCGCATGGCGGAGGAGAACAAGAACGATCATAGCGGAGTTTCAAGTGGGGCTTCGGCTTGGTAGCTACGCAAGTTTTCTTTCTGCGCCTTTTGGATTTGCGAGAATTTAAACCACGCGTTTGTACAACCAAAGCCAATTGGGGGAACAAAATAATCACATTTGAAATCTGACAAAACGAGCAGGAGAAGAGATCGATTGTACTACTCTATCCAATTATTTTTGCACCGATGATTGCGTGCGTGGTACAAAGCACGCGTTTAGGACCCGCGAGGAATGCACTGCCGCAGGGGCAGCGGTTTGTACCTAACACAAGCTAAGTGAAAATGCAAAGCGGGTAAGGGACCGAAGACTCACAAGGCGGTGCATTGTTGAGTGCACTTGCTGAGCGAGGGATTGGCTGAGTCAATGAGACAGAGCATGCGACCGGGCCTGGCGAGCCCTGCAGCTTGTTCGCCTGGATTGTACGGAACGATACCTAGAACAAACTCCAAGTGAGAAGGTTGGGGGCGTTGTAATTCAGATGGTACTCGCCGCAGAGCTCGCCCTGCGCGGGGGTGGCAGTGGCGGGAAGGCAGCGACATCCTTCGCCGATGGGGCCGCTCGCGACTTGCAAAGGGGGCGGGCAGCCGGTGAGCGAGTCACGGAGGCAACGGCTGTTGGCGGCATTGTATTTGAACCTGGAAAATGGGTCAGAGAGAAAATGAAAGGAAAGAAAAATACTAACTCGGGGTCGCAGGTGACCCTGCATTTGCTGCTGAGGCCATTGGTCGCGGTTTCACAGAACATTGTGCCGTTGGGTGGGGGCGTGTTGCAGATCTGTTTGTTGAGGTCGAGAGCTGCGCTCGGCGCCTGACAGCCACAAGGACGGTTGTCGAGCGCGTACGCGCTGGAATAAAGCGATGAGAAAACGCAACTGCCACCATTAAAAAAACTGCACGCACATCTGACCAGCGGGGCAGTTGGCAACGACGCTTGTGCATTGCCCTCCAGCCGGACGCCAAAAGCTGCAACTTGGAGATGAGCATGCATTAGAGAGTAGAGACGGCGTGTAATGTCTTCACCCAGAGGGACACGGCTGTATCGGAGGCGGACCGGGCGGAACACTGGGCGAGCCTCCACCCCCACCGCCTCCTCTATTCCAGCACCCTCTGCCAAAGAACGAGCTGATAGCACAGAAGACACTTCGGAGCACTTGAGTATGCGGGCGAGCGTGAGTGCGGGAAGGTGGCTCACAAGACGGCAGCGAAAAACATGTACGCAGTAGTCCTTCGGGGGGTAAAAGACTTGACCTATGGAATCGACGAGCCTCAGTATTTACCGTCGCAAGCAAGTTCGTGTCACGTCAGGTGGATTCCCCGCAGAGCATGAGTCTTCTCGGGATGTTTATGTCACCGATGCGTTCTAAGGCCTATTCGACGCGTACCGGGAGAAGAGGCGAGTATACTCAATAGCCTGAATTCCATAGATCACATCCAAGCACCAAGTTAGTACCGGCATTCGAGATTTCCGGGGACAGGCGTCAAGGAAGCATTCGAGTGGGGCCAAGTGGACGTTTTTGTGACCGCAATAGCGCAGTATCTTGTACAGGTCCCATGCTGGATTGGGGCAAGCTTTGGCCCTAGACGAAGCAAGACGAAGCTTCAGGTTAACGGTGTGGCAGTGGGCGAGGGCCGCGTCATTCGGACCAAACATTGATGGCCAGCCTTGTGCGCACTGCCATCTTGTTTCTTTCCACCACCTTGCCACCACCTCCAACGTCATCTCTCAGGCTGAGTGTCTCGGGCGTAACGGTGGACTCTCCGACAACTGGCGGGCTTCTAACCTGTGACGTGTTAGCACCGTAAAAGCAAATTCCCGAACTTTCGATTGGCAGCCTTACCTTGAAGGCCACCTTAGCGGGCGTAGGGAATCTTCAAAGCGAACAGGCAGCGCTTTCCGATGACTGTTCTAAACCCTACTGGCCGTTAGCTTCGGAAATTGCTTCCCCCGGTGCAACAATGTGTCACGGCACCCACGTCTTTCCGCTCTCACTTATACTGGACTTGTACTGTTGCTCTCTCCCAACACCATGCGTGCAATGCCCCCAATTTTCAAATCTCTAGCGCTCCTCATCCTCTTGGCGACCGTCAGTCATGCAGATGAAGAGGCTGACTACCGTCTTTCTTTTGACTGCGCGGTCAACAGCACCAAGCCGGGTGCATCACCTCTGGTCTGCTTTATGTTCGATCCAACCGCAGTGACTAAAGTGTATACTCAGGCCATGTTCGTTAACCCTAGCGACAAATCGTGCAGATGGTATGTTTCCCATCTCAGCCTAAAACTCGAACCTTACGGTCTTCCCAGTCTGCCTGCTGGAACCAACGACCCCTCGGCGACGAAGTGTCGTGAGCATTTTTCTCTCCTGTCCCGAAACTCTTTTTCCATACCGACCCTCTACATAGCCTCTCCGACCGCAGGCCTCACAAGCGGTCTTGCTATTTGCGTTACTGGTGTCGGCTGCAGCATGGAATGCGCCCAGAACGCTATCCCGGCTCCTGGCGACTGCATACCTTACGAGATGGCCCCCGGCGCCCCAATCACAGAATTAACCGACCAAGACTGCAAAAACCTCCCGGATGCGGACCCTACCGATGTCGCTGGATCATATGTCGTGCGTAGCTCAGCCCGCCGCTGTTACCTTCCGGCTTTTAATTGAGTCCGCGTAGGGTGGATCTTGCCTCTGCAAGGCACCGGTCTGGCACAGATCCGATGGCGGGACCGTCTGTAACGAAAACATACCCGAAAACTCGATCGCCGTCTGCAAGTCACCCTTCGTCCGCCTGCCTGAGCTTTTGCTAACCTATCTACTCGCCACACAGGTTCACGCCCTGCCCTCAACGTAAGACATTCTGTGCTCTTAGGCGTACGTATCCTGACTTATTCTGCTTCCAGGGCACGCCAGTTGGCGACTCAATCTGTTCGGCAAGTTCTCAGTGGGCCACGGCGCAGTAAATACTCACCTTATTCCGCAGTTCCGATGCATGCCCGGGGCGCACACATCGGAGGATCAGCAGTCCTGCGTCGTAGGACCCCCGCCGCAGGAAAGTGGCAATCCATCTACGGGCGGCAATCCCTCCACGGGTGGCAATCCATCCACGGGCGGCAACACCGGTAATGCCGACGGTGCGCTAGTCTCTTTTCTGAATTCTCTCCATGCACCCGACTCACCTGGCGATAGTCCTCACAAAGCCTTGCTCCGCACCCAAATCAGTCTCGTACTCTAGCCCCAACGCCCCTTGCGGCTGCGAGTCGTCGATCAACAGGGCGAACATGCGCGTCAAGCCTGCCACAGCGAGCCAATGCAGTATGTTGCCATCTTGCCGTGTCTCAATCGAACTAACGAACCTTACGCAGTGCCGCCCCCCGCACACGGCAAAGCGGCGTGCAAGAACGTCGGCTCCGGCTCACAGTGCACGGTGGACTGCGAAATCCCGTACGTCGACTCCCTTTCTGCTCAATCTGAAAATTAATTCGCCTGCGCATAGATACAAGGCCTCTGTGGATGGCAAGACCTGCATACCCGCGCGCCAGAACTCCACCAAGTCGGAGTTCGCCTGCGGTTCAGACGCCGGCACCGTGCAGTACCTCAGCGCGGACCCGAACGGCGGCTGCATGTGCAAAGACGAGGACGATGGGACTTGCAGTGGTATGCATTTTATCCGCTATTTTGTCTCAACCTAATTGTTCCATTAGTTTCTGACAGCAACAGCGATCCCGACGCGGAGATGATCTGCTCCGACACGACCGATATGGGGGGCAACCGGGATGTTACCTGCGCCGTCAAGTGTACTGACGAGTTCGTCGCGACGGACAAGAAGACATGCGGTCCGCGCGAGGTCGAGGGAGACACGGTTACGATGGCGGGAACCGCGAGTCCGAATGGCGGCGAGGTCGCCTGCACGAGCAAGGTGTACAAGTTGCCTGGCAAAGGCGGGTGCAAGTGCGATGCGGCGAAGCCGGACGGTGCCACAGAGTGCAGTAAGTATCCGAGCTAGCTTCCATCCCTCATGTCTGACCATTTCTTTTTCCCGTAGCGGCGGGCCAGAACGCGTATCCTATTTGTGCGTACGAGAAGGGTTCGAACGAAGAGGCGGATTGTGGGATCGCCTGTGTTCCCGGGTGCGTCTCTCGTCATCCGCCGTTCTGTCAACTTCTCATCGTTCATCCCTCAGAAAAAACCTTTTCGGCAACAGGTGCCGTTGAGGTGTTGCTGTCCGAATCGTAGCCATTGTTTTGAATCTGCGAGAATAAATTTGTCCCACCTTCCCACATTCCTTTGTCCTTCCACTTATTCGATGTGCCGTGCGCGGATCTCTTGTCAGAAATGAGAAATCTCCCAAGACGACTGACTCAGACCCTGACCGAAGTCAAGAGAAAGTCTGAGCACCGCGCTCGCCGAAAAAGAAATCATGATTGGCGGCGAGTGGGTGCGAAGTTGGATGGATGATCTGGCTTCATCTTCGGGCGTCTGTACTGTAGGTCATTGCGTCCGTGACGGACGCAATGGACGGACGGTCCGTCTAAGCCCCAGGTCCAAGCCTCGGTCAAATATAGCTCAACCGTGACAATGACATAAAACAAGACACATAAAATCGTTGAACCCAAGTTGAACCCGCGGACTTTTCGCGGACCGGAGATCCGGCTCTTTATGTCATCTTCGATATAAGCTTCATTAGTCACATCATAAACGACTCTCACACCAACCCCCATGAGCGCTAACGGCGATGCTCTTGTCTGCGAGAATTGTGGGACCTCGAGCTTCAAGGCGTCCTCGATCCTTGCGTCTCCCGTCCTCGCCGCCGAGCTGCGCGAAATTCTCCTCTCCAATATTCCACCGCAACCGGGCACGGAGGCGACTCTCCGCCACGTCATTCGCACAGCGCCAGCAGAGCTGGAGAGATACGACGCGGAGATTGACCAGCTCCAAGGTCTACTTTCTCGCTTGGCTTCCGAGCGTAGAGCCCTAGCGGCTCACTTGGCGGCATGCCGACAAGTCTCTGCCCCAGTTCGCCGGCTGCCTGTCGAATTGTTGACCGAAATCTTCGAAGAATGTATCCCCGTGAAGGAAAATACTATGATCCCTCATGCCAGCACATATGGAGAAGAATTAAATCGTCTCGCCAAATGTTCTCTGCTTGGATTGTCTCAGGTGAATGTAGTCGGCACAACAATTTCTCCGGAGAGAGTTAACGCGTTTTCGTTATGGTGCACTTACAGGTTTGCTCCCTTTGGCACATCGTTGCAATTGGCACACCGCACCTCTGGTCCACTATATTCGTGGATACCAGCCTGTGGGGAGAATCACCTAAATCTGCGGATAGGTGTCTGTCCCTTATTCGACGTTCTCTCACCCGAAGCAGAGAGCGCCCGTTGGTGCTGCGAATAAATTGCTCAGCGAATATTTACTCTCCGTCTGTGCTGCAGATATTCAGTAGCCATGCACGCAGGTGGCAAGACGTTCACCTCACCATTCCTCGGGAATTCACAACACATTTGAAGAGTGCCAGGGGCAAACTTCCGCTCCTGGATAGCCTCGCTTTCGGAACTGACTTTCGTGGGGTCAACATCTTCAAAGTTGCCCCCGCGTTGAGAAAGGTCACATTCTTTGGGCGCGCTGAAGGCATAGAGAAGCTTCCATGGCCACAACTCCGGGAATTCCACTACGCCGGTGGCAAAGGCACGGGTTCACCCGCCGCGCTATCCGTTGCGCAATTTCTCGGCCTGGGATCGGCTTTTACGCTCGACGCCACCCTTGAGGATTTCAATACCGCTGTCCGATGGCCAGCGATTGTATCCAACATAGAAACCCTGACACTGCTCTTGCGGGCTTCTCAGTCTAACGCCAATCATTGTCTGGGACAGGTTTTCAAGGCAATGACTTTGCCACGTCTTCGGCGGCTCTCTTTTCAGTCCGGGAAAGAGTACACCCCACTCATCTGGCACCAGCACCGATTTTTGGACTTTTCCCGACGCTCTTCCCTCCACGAGCATCTCATCTCTCTCAACCTAAACGCCACCATCACGGACGGGGAATTGCTGGAGTGCCTGTCCGGGCTCCCGCTCCTGGAAGAGTTGACCATTCGGTCGGAGTACATTACCCGCCCGACTCATATTTCGGTGACAGATACCCTTCTAAAGGGGCTGATACTGTACCGCGATGGCACGTCTCTAGTTCCCAGGCTATACTTTTTTAGCCTCACCTCCTTCCTTTACTTTTCCGACGCCGCCTATTGGGAATTTTTGTCGTCCCGATTGGATTCAGGGGGGCATCGTAGGAGCGACCGGCCATTCGGAATCGTCATCCGAGCTCTGGGCTATGATACGCGCGATCTGGGAGTCGAGCTGTCGACACGAATCTCCGATTTGGTATCAGCGGGAAAATTGAAGTTCGATTAGGGCGAACGCGAGTTCAGAACTGTTGTAGTACACATTTTAATCCATCTGCCTGATTCTTCTCTATCCAGAAATGATAATGATTGTCAACGTTCGCAACACACACTGTGGGCTATTTACGCGACTTCATGTCAGAGCGGTTATGATTCGAAAATCTCAGAAAAGCTAGCAGAAGTTGAAGCTGAGGGTACTCTTTGGTGCGCTTTGTATGGGCCACTATACATAGTCCTAATTATACGACAGTGTTGTGGTCACCCCGTCTTCGTACGCCAACCAGGACGGGCGCGCCACGAGCTCGTTGAACCATCTGCAGATCGTTGTCGGCCAATCAGCACTCTAATAAGGACCAAGAGGCGAAGTAATTACCGGGAGACGTTGGGCCTGCGCGAGAAAATATCGCTTCCACCCGATGCTGCAAGCGGGCCATATGGTAGATGGAAGAGGTCCACGAGAGTCAATTTCTATCATTGGCCTGTTAGTTACTGGACGCGATCGACAAGCAGGAGGAAACATACATCGCCGGCGACGTAGCGGTGCTTGGCAAGGATACGCTCGTACCCGTCGAGCTTCTTATCGAGGATGGCGAGCTGCTCGTCGATGACTGCCTGGTCAAACGGCCAGTTGAGTCCCCTGTGAACGTATCAGGTCAAATACGGTTCGAATTCAAGCCAACCACGGGGAAACACACTTCATCTTCAGTTGTAGCCCCCCCTTGCTCGCGCTCGGGTCAAAGTTCGCCAGCTCCAGTTTTCCTTGGGTTCGATCGGCAGAAGGCCCGACTCGGGGTGCTTCGCCGCGATGTAGCGGCAGATGGCCCGCGTCTCGTACAGGATGAAGCCATCGTCGTCCGGTTCAGTACACACGTCAGTGGACACAAAATGAAGAACGAGGGCTGGAATACACACGATGTAGGGGATCTGGCCAAAAGGGTGTTTCTCCAGAAACTCCGGCGTCTTGTGCTCGCCGGCGCGCACGTCGACCTCGATGAGCTCGAAGGGGACCTTGAGCTCGTGCAGGATAATTGCAGTGCGGCGGGTGCAGGAGGCACCTTTGGCGCCGTAGAGTTTGAGGATTGCCATTGCGGGTTCAAGTTGAATTCTTGTGGGAGAGGGATTGGAAGATTGTGAAGGAGGAATCTTGGTGAGGAATATTGGTGGATTGGTGGGGGCTTTTATACATCGCTGGTCTGGATGTCCGTGAAGCGCGCTGACATTCTCACTCGCCGATTGAGCGAGAATAATCCGTGTTACAGTATGCTTATGCACCTCGGTGGCCTTGATCCGCCGGAACCAGCTCCGACTCGGATCAAGATTGATGCGGTACACTTGGAACGATTGAACCCGATCAAACGTTGCCGCTCGGTGCCGTCTCAACGCTCAGATGGTACCCGCCATAACTTTAAGCATTCAAGGGAGGCTCACACAAGAACAAAAAAAACTCGCGCCGTGCACTGTAGTATTTCGACCCGGTGAATAATGGCTCACTACTCGTGCCCAAATCGAACGAGCGTTCTGCCTGAAACTTGAACACTCAGGACCGCCTTCTAAAATGCATGGTGTGCACCACGTACACCGCCATCGGTCCTCCTGTTCCTAAAGTTAGCCACAAAATGAACCAAATCAAGCCATAAGAATAGGTTCCACCCAAAGAAAGAGAAAATTTAATGCTGCGTCCAACCAACGTCCAACCCCCGACCCGGGCCCGAATCGAACGGGCTCCTGCTCGAAGTCAATCGCCAAAAACCCTTATCAGCCGTTTCCGACAATTCAAACCTGACGAGGGCGTTGGATGTCACAGTAAAATCCACCACATAAATCCACACTTCTCCCCACCTCAGACTCGTGCCCTAATCGAACGAGATCCTGCTTGACGTTGATCTTCAAAAAACCCCAATAGGATGCAATTGCGGACCGCCGCTACGGGTCTTATTGGTCCATGCAGGCAGGCGTGAAAAATCAAGCAAGGCTCGGTAGGATTTCGGTGGCTGAATCGGACGTGTAAACCCGCGCCAAAAGCATGAGGTTTGAACCTTGGCTACCCAAAAAAAAACGATGTTCCAACTCCCGGAAGAGCCGTGCCGGAATCGAACGGGCTTCCGATTGAACCTTTCATATGGCGCAGGCGCGGTCTACCGCCACGAGTCTTTCACTTCCTATAATCAGCCTGAATCAAACGAGGCGGCGGGGTAGCTCACAAACAATGGCGTTCCTCTTCGCCAACCTGAATTGAGCTGCGCGAAATAGCGTTTTGAGGTTGAACGATGGCTAGCAAGAAACAGAACTTTTGCCAACACTGATCACGACCCGGGCTCGAATCGAGCAGACGCCTGCTTGAGATCTATGGTTTTGTCACCCATAGGAAGCAGGTGCGGACCACCGCTAGCAGTTAGTCGTGAATATAATGGATAGTAAATGCTAGAATGCCAAACTCACAAAAGGCCCGGGATCTGTCCCTTTTCGGTTTTGGCCAGCGACGCCCGGATTTGAAGGATCCGAGGCCTAGGTTGAGCGACGGCTCCCAAGGGCCAAGACGCAAAAATAAACCTTTCCCGATCTCTCACTACCCATGCCCGGATTGAACCGGCGCCTGCTTGGAATCCCTCCATAGGATGCAGGTGGACCACCACTACGGGTCTTCCTGTACCCATACCGAGCGATGAGTTAGGATGATACATAGGACGACCCACAAAACGGCCTTTTGGTTTATGTAGGCAAAGGTACTTAGCCGAATCGAGCAGCGTGGCGCTGAACGTTGAACGTTCAACGATGGCTTGCAAAACGAAAATCCATTCCGACCCTCCACGACGCGTGCCCGAATCGAAGGGGCTCCTGCTTGAAGTTCACCTAGAGCTGGCTGCATGGAACGAAGGTGCGGACCGCCACGAGTCCTACTTGCATCTATGACTCTACATACAATCAACGAGGGATAAAATCGAGCGAAAATTGTTCCGTTGGGTTTCTGAGACTCCTTCCCCCCGTTGTCGGCGCCTGCGTGTTGAAAGAAATTTGGGTACCGGGATTCGGAGACATGCGTGCGTGCGTATGTGTAAGGTCCCAGTCGCGCGCGCGTGTCGCGTCGCCGGGTTGGTTGAATTTGAGAATTCACCATCCGTGGGAAAGGTGACGTGATCCCGTATTCCGAATTCGTCCGAAGCTCGGCACCGCTTGCTTGCTTTCGTCGTCGTCGTGGCTCGTCGTGCGGGTCGTCGCCTCATGCGCTCTGTGCGCACCTTGGCTTCCTCCTTCGCGCCCGTCTATTGCAGCTAGCCCCAGCCTGGGCTCTCTCATCGTCATCGCCACGACTTCCTCTCTTTCGTACAATCCAGTCTCGAGCGAGTGGGGCCCAACACCCCACGCAGGCTGACGCTGAGCGCCGAGTGCTGAGCGCTGAGGTCTGAGATAGTGCAGGCGCGCGCATTCGCATTCGCCGACGCCGCCGCCGCTAACAACGTGCGCCGGTCGGTCTACGCCGGCGCGACTTTGGCGGCGTGCCCGGCAAGCGCAACGGGGTGAGTGCCTTCTCATTTTTGTACATCCGCCACAGAAGCTGACCTTGCCATTGCTCAGTTTCGACACGGAACCGCACAGCGCCCCCACTCTGCCCATGGGGCCGTCACGTTGGGGACTAGCTGGTGCAAGACGACTCGCACGGGCTTCGGCCGACTCATCAACTCTGCAATTTGTCGCCGCAAGCCACATGAGCCCACTCGCCGCGCTCGCCATGTGGAACAAGGCCCAGCACATTGGCCGCACTTCGCGGGACCTCAAGGCCGGGTAACGCGAGGTGGATGGTCGGCGGGAGGGACCGCAGTGCGACGAGGATCTGCAGCTCCGGCTCACGGTGCGTTTACTTATCTGTTCAGATGCTGTCTTTAGCACTAAACGAGCGTACTTCTCCGAGCCTGCTCCATTCTGCAGCAACTTGATTCACGATAAGGTATAAAAAACTGTTACATCCAGCCTTTTGTCACTGTTTGATGGTGCCCGACTGGAGCCCGGTACTCGGGTTGTAAGATATGATGGCTGTAGGGCGGATATGCACCGCAAGGGTGAAGCCTGTGAAGGTGGAGGTGGAGGTATGCCTCGACATTGTGAGAAGTTACTTTAGCATTGTCTGTACCTACCTGACTGTCCCATTGTACCAACGAGGCTCTGACCACTGAAATTTGCAAGAAACGGCCGTTACTGGGATACTTATATCGCATGAAGTCCAATTCAATCGGGGATATTCGGACGCACAGTTTTGCCGCGCTTAATCTGTGTATGGCACCGCGCATAACTCAAACCGTTTCGCTCACCTCAGGCTCTTGCCAGCCGTCCCAGAACCCACAGTCATTGTCGAATTGCACAGTTTCTGCACTAGAGCCTTCCGCTGTCCACCACTATAGGAATGGCTGCCAACTCCAGGGACGACACTGCCGCGACGTTCCCATCTGCGCCACAGTCCAAGAAATCTACTCAGCGGGGGCGGAGAGTGTGGTTTGACGAAGAGCTGCACGGGAGCGAAAGAGTCTGGTACAAGCACCGCGAATGGTTGGAGAGCAAAGGATACGCTCTCCGCGCGAGATACCAAGAAGGATGGACTGCTTCCTGGAAGGGAAATGACAAGAAGCCGAGGGATTGCGACGACGGGACCATGCCAGTAGGATTCTTCTACATGCACTGTCTCAGTTTCTTAACCACGGGTCTGTAGCCCCGAGCCGTAGTAATGGACGCCATTCGCGTGGAAGACGGGGCGTTCGTTCTACTGAAGAAGATCAGTAAACGCGACCATCCCTTCGAGGTGGAGATAGGGACCTGGTTGAATGCCGAGTCTCGGCGGTCCGATCCTGAAAACCATTGTGTGCCGATCTACGACGTGCTGGAAAGCCCGCTGGACTCCGATATCCAATTTATTGTCATGCCATTGCTGCAGACATACGATAAGCCCCGGTTCGACTCAATCGGCGAGGCGATCGCGTTCTTCAAGCAAATCTTCGAGGTACGGTGGTGCAGTCACTCATGACATCGACTGTGCTCTGTCGCAGGGCTTGAGATATATGCACAAGAATCTTGTCGCACACCGGTCAGTCCCTCGCACGTTTGAATTCAGGTGTACTCGTGATCGGACCAGCGACTGCATGTCCCTGAATATCATGGTGGACGGGTCGCCATTGTACTCTACGCCCCATCACCCATGGCGAATTGGCATGAAGCGGGACTTTACCGGTCCTGTCTCCCACCGAAGCCGCACAGAGCGTCCCGTCAGATACTACTTGACCGATTTCGGCATTTCCCGTCGGTACAAGCCCGAAAACTCGCCTTTTCTCGAGGGCCCCATCCTCGGCGGTGACAAAAGTGTCCCCGAATTCCGGATAGTCAACAACGAAGATCCCCCGGACTGCGATCCTTTCCCCACCGATGTGTATTACATCGGGAACCTCATCAGGGGGGACTTTCTGCGGGTTGCGTATTTTGCTGAATTCCCATTTCCCCGCCGTGACTTATCGCTTCCCCAGGGATGTCCTTCTACCAGCGCCAAACTGGGTTTCGGTTTTATGGAACCGCTGGTAATGGAAATGGTGAACCCGGACCCGTCCAAGCGACCCACCATGGACGAAGTGGTGGAACGTTTTGAGGACATTGTTCGCGGTTTAAGCAGCTGGAAGCTGCGCTCCGAGGTCTCGAAAAAGACGCAGCACTTCCGGTTCCTCTATACCGTTGCTCATTGGGCACTCACGGTGCGGGTCACTGTTGCACGCCGCCCCGCGATTCCAATGCCAAACACTCCTTGATGTCTCGTTTACCTATCCTTGACTTTTGAATAACAGCGACTTCAATGTTTATGTAACGTAGGTAAGAATAATCGGAATACTTCGAAGCCATCGTGTGGTTTTTTGTATGCCATACCAGGAATGTATAACAGACTTCACACGAGTACACTGCAGGCGTTCTCCACACTACATCATATTCCGGGGTCCCGACTTGAGCCCTTATAGAATCCAGGTACGGTCCACCGCTATGGGTCTTTCTTCCCCTTATAATTACTCGATATTCTTCAGAGGGTGTCTTTGGCACTGAACAAACATACCTCCTTTATGCAGTAATTCGATTATTAGAATGATCACGACGACGGAAAACGTTCGGTTTATTCAATACGCTGCCAATTAATTTATACAGCGGAGCAGCGTCTGTTGCAATTGGGGTAGTCCGCAGTTGGGGCCCAATACGAGATCTGCGTGTTCTTATTCCTCCGTTCATGATAAGTTGTTTACTCATCAGGCGTTTTGAAAGTGTGTGTGTCGCCCGAGTTTCGGGAGCTTTCAAGCCAAGAGTCAACAATGCAGTTTTATCTGCTAGCCTTGGCCCAGATCAGCATGGTGGAGTTGTTATAAACGGGTATACGTATTGCGCGGGAATTCTCAGAGACTTGAATTGAACACAGGCGAGAGGCAAGGAATTCGTTGAGCATCGCTACATACATACAAGGAGGGAACAGCATTAAGACTGCCCAGAAATTTGCCCAGAAACTAACGGAACGCGCCAGCAATCCATCCGTTTACTGCGTAGAAACCGAACACATTGATGGGCTCAGGAATAACCTTGATGCTGCCCCATGGATTTTTCGCAGGACCAAGACCGGAGATCAACTTGGCGCCGGCCGCCCTGAGCATCTTCGATTCACCCTCAGCCTCGTCTCGACTGTATGACTGTACAATCTAATCAGCGCATTATCAACGGCGACGGACTGAGACTGACAGTGAACACGGAAGGAATTCTGCGGTCTACGAGGATCTTGAAAGTGGCAGGCCAGGTGTGCGAGGACTCCTGCGAGGCCCCGGAGTTGAAAGCGATACAAAGATCGGGCGCCTCAAATTTGGAGCCTTTTGCGCGTACGAAGCCGTGGTACATGCTGATAAAGTTTGGAGAGGACCTTCTTTCAGGACAAAGATGAGCTCACTCATTAGCTTGTTCATTAACTCGTTTACGCCCGCGCTGACTGCAATCCCTGAGAGACGTTTGTTTATACGCTAGCTCGTATGTTAACGGAGGACCTACGAGCAGGTCTGTATGGTTTTGGTTTGCGGGGCGCGACCGCACGGCATTTCAGGGCCACACAGCACCAGCTATCACAGGTGTTGAGTATCCCGGGATAAAAATGAGGGAAAACGCGAACCTTCAGTGTTTTCACCTCTGGGAGGCGATGCAAAATTTCTTCAAAGGCCTCGACGGCATCGGTTTCATTCTTCGTTGCCCCGATGATCTGCTAGGGATAAGAAATGGAACAACACCGAATATGAGAGGACCAGCGAACGTGGATTGTAAGAGTATGTTTGCGAGTCCATGCGTCATCGTTGTTCAGTTGCTCGAGTGCGTACAGAATGGTCATCGGCATCGAAAGATTATCGGAGGCGGCACGGATCCGTGGGGCCATCGAACGGGCTTCCTGGACGCTAATCGACTTGCGCATCTCGTCGCCGAATTCCTTCGCCCAGGATGTACCGGTCAATGTGGTCCACGCAGGAGTAGTGCGCGTTGGGGCCCACTTAAACCCTCCCAACCCACTCAACTCGTTTGCAAACTTGACGTCAGCGCGCACCTCACGATTGATATCGCACTGGGAGAGCCCGTCGTGGCCGTCCTGGCAGGGCCCGTCGTGTAAGGAACGGGCAATGTCCCAGTGCGCGGGTGAGCAGCAGAAGCTGAGATTGCAATGCGCACACGGAGAGAGACGTGGAAGGGACTCCACTGTCGGTCCATTGCTCGCCGCTTCCATTCGGAGGAGTTGCTCAGTGCGTGTGCTGATAGACAGAGCCCAAATAGCCCAAATAAGTTCCACGAAGGAAAATCATGATTGAACAGACCAAACAATACATCTGGGCTCCCAGCCCATGAGATTTATTTCCGCCGTGGTGACTGGGCTTTGCGACATAACTCAACAAGTGCAGATAAACCGACATTTGCTCTTACCGATTCATATGCAGCTGACAGTAGTCCATGATAACCGATCGCTGTTCCTCAGTGATTTGACGGAGGGCACCGACGTCGGTCGTCCCCTGGTTTGCAACAGAGGACAGCAAGTCCGCGACTAGTGCGGGATCTTTCTCGATCGCACTGAGGGCCTTACACATAGGTTTGTGAGGCTTCCAATCCATCTGAGACGGAGAAAAGTGAGAGGTAGATAGGGGATAAAATAGTTGATTCGGACCTTCTGGCATTCTGCGACACCCGTGCTTGATAAGTAACAGCGTCCACCACACAAGCACCAGAATGCGTACCGGGGCTGCAATACGCGATTCTATGACATCCACTGCAGCGGGAGAGACTGACGCCCTCTTCCTTGAAGCACTTGTGGCAGGCAATACCCATTCTGGCGGTTACCGGGGGAATCCGTCCGTCTTGCATGCTGGCAGATGGAAAGAAGGAATTTGAAGCTCCGCTCGTATTTATTGGTTGAATTGATGGCCGATCAATGCCGGTGCAGATCTAGATTATGGCTGTGCCGGTGAGTCGGGTGCATTCACTGCTTGTCCTCTACCACCATGACCACCGTCTACGCTCCCCCTCCAGGCCCTCCACCTGGCTTCCATACTGGCGTGCAGTACGCGCCTCCTCCTGGTCCACCTCCACCACAGGTCTATGTTTCCCCTGCAGAACCATTGTATCCCTCCTGTGGCAACGCAAAGGAACTGGCAACCTATGTGCACAACTCTCTGCCGATCCTGGCGTCCCAAGGGTGGCTCTCTGTTCCTCTACCGGCGGATCTTGAGTCTCTGTACACCAGTCTTTTCGCCGACTCTGCCGCATTCTTCACTCTCCCCTCAGATGCGCCGGAGAAGGTCCGGTGCGCGGCGCCGACAGGGAAGAACGCATCGGACGAGGGCTACTCGGATATCTCAGGCGAGAAACAGCTCATCACTATCCGCCGCCGTTCCGGCATTCCCGCACCGCTTTTTAAATCCGCCACCGAGGCCTGGGATGGCACGGGCGAGCTTTTCATGAGCGCCGTCCGCGGCATCGCAGAAAGTCTCGAGCTCGAAGACGCGGAGATCTTCGACGCTATGTCGTGCGAGGCCCATGGCTTGCCCAAGAGCGAGCGCGCGTCGAGCTTGCTGCGCTTGTTCCGTTATAACCGCCCTGCGGTGGGCGAAACGAAGAAGGTCGTTGCGGAAGCCCACAAGGATCTGGGCCTGCTCACTCTCGTTATCGGG
Organism: Mycena vitilis; assembly: GCA_029203975.1. NCBI lineage: Eukaryota > Fungi > Basidiomycota > Agaricomycetes > Agaricales > Mycenaceae > Mycena > Mycena vitilis. The sequence continues at coordinate 28,754 of JARGYF010000221.1, read as the reverse complement.
CAGTCGCCGGGTCTCGACGCGCGTGATGTGCACGGCCGCTGGATCAGTGTCGAGGATACACCCGCCCCCGCCGGCACTGCTAACGCCGCGCCGCGCCTGACCGCGACGCTCCTCGCGGGCCAGACGCTCACGTACCTCACCCGCGGACTCTACGCCTCCGGCGCACACCGCGTCTCCGTGCGCCCCGCGTCTTCACCTGCCGACGCATACCGCTTCTCCCTCGTCTTCGCACTCCGCCCCGCCCCCTCCGCGCTCATCTCCACCGCGGCCTTCGAGCGCAGCCCGCTCATCAGCGCCTTCCCGTCCGAGCGCCTGTCGGTGGACAAGGGGAATTTCCCGGAGTGCAGTATGTATGCGCAAGGGGCGGGCGAGCTGTTCAAGTGTATTGCATTGAAGCATTGGAATGTGAATATCGCGCCGGAGGAGAGGGAAGCACAGAAGAGGCGGTTGATGGCTGAGGCGGAGAAGGGGGAGAAGGCTAGCGGGGTGGACGGGGGTGGTGCGGAGAACCAGGATGGCGAGAGGCGGTTGGGGTAAATATGTGTTGTATCTTCCTATTTATGAGCTGTAAATTTGGATTTTCTCTGCGCTCAATTTTCGGGCGTGCTTGTCCTTCCCGGCGCAGCTCTGACCGTGTTGGATTTCCCTCGTCCAATTTAATCAGCCCCGTCTCCGCGCCCCATGTCCACGTACACGTTCTACCTCGATATCCGCTTCATCATTTGTCCACAAAGGAGAGTCCTAATATGCGACAACGTCGCCGTTTTTCATGCATCAATCGGCGGCGAGTTCGACTACATAAACAAAAAAAACTGTGGACCCGTGGACCCGTAACGGCCGTCCCGTAGACCGTCCCGTTCCGTGCAGCTCATTCAAAGCAGCTCGACGGGCCGTGCAACCCACGGCCCGTGCCGTGGATAACCCGTTGATTCCACGGCCGTGCCCGTGGCGGGCACGGGCGGCAGCCCTAGCTTTCCTCGTCTGACCAGTTCCCTCATAAACAATTCTCGTCGCGCTCGTTGAGGGTTTCGAGTTTGTCCGAGTCCCTGCACCGGGTCAGGAGGATATCAAGTGGCGCCTTTCACTCGTGCAGACACCAGCCTTGGCTGGGCGCGAACATATTGAGGAGCCCGAGCTTCCGCTCAAGGTCACAATGATGAAGTGGCGGCCGATGCGGAATTGTGTGATTAATAGCGCGTTCGGTGTTATATACCTCCATAGATGCGCTACCCGGCGCTGTAAGCAGAGTTCCAACTTCCAACGGGTGTTTTCGCATCCTTCCGGCCTGTTTCAAGGTCGTTCGATACTGAGCCACAACTTGAACTCCTTGATGGTCAGATACCCAAAAGTTAACCAAAGAATCGTGAGAGCTGCTTTCTGTTGACATTTATCCGCTTTCATTGCGCCGGATTTCGAGCGGCTGGAGTATTCTGCTTTCGGTCTTAACTTCTGACTGGGAAGGATCTTTCGTTAGCATGTTTTTTCAAGAGTTCTCTCTGAAAACAATACCCGGGGCTGGCTGTGGATCCGTCTTATTCTCGTACTGTTCACTGTTGAGAATGTATCTCAGTATTTTGCGCACAAGTGTAATTTCAAGGTTTCGAAGCAAGACATGATTGTAGGTACCAACAAGTGGGGAAGCAAGTAGCAAAACAGCGTGCAAGGCAGTTGGCATAAGTAGACAAAACAGTCGGATATATACAGAGACGGGGACAGGCAATTCAGCAGAAGGGAATTCTAACCACTGCGTGGCGATCTGCGAAGCCGGCTGCTAGATGGCTTGGGACCATTCTTTTCGGAACACTGGAATACCGCGGTAGGCCGAACTTCTTTGTGTTCCCTCTCGTATTGGGCACACCGATGGCACAGTTTCGACCCCGGGTTCAGCTTACTGAACTCCCACCGCACGGTGGCCCGGGCACTCGTGAAGCCACAATGTGCACACTTCTTCACGCCTCGCCGAGAACGCTTCATTTCTAGCTCCAGTGGGCGGGACTCGCGATGTTTCCACTCGTATTGGTAGCAATTTATGCAAAGTTTGCAGTTGGCTTTCGAATCGCCGGGACTCTTGCGCCACCCATCCTCTGGTACTACCGTGGAACGGCAATTGGAGCACACTTCGACCGGTAACAGCTCTGGCGGTGGTGGAGTGAGGGTCGACAATGGGAGGGATGGCGAGGGAGGGCAGCGTGGCGGTTCACGGGACGTGCCAGGAGTGGAATCGAGCCGGCGTCTTTTCGATGCGCGCGTCGCAACGCCAGAGACAGCGCTGGGCCCACTGGAGGCCAGTGTAGTATCTGTGCCTTCGGGGGGAGGAGCAGGACGTTTTCGAAGACAGCTTTCTTGGCGTGGTGGCATCACTGCTTTGATGGAGCCCTCCCGGGAAAGTTCGCGCGTCGCTCCCGCAGGTTGGTGTCTTATAGCCATCGCGGTAAGTCCCGGAGCGAACCGAACCACCGTCTCCGAGCTTCGTGGGATGGGCGGGCAAGACGAAGCGCGTGGACGCAAGCGTGGCGAGGAAAGCCGATTAGACTCAATTCTGGTATCTCTGACCGGCGAACGCCCGCGTTGTGCGCACAGCTCCATTTTGTCGGCGTCTCCGTCGTCCGGATGGAGTATATCTTCTGCACGACGCACTGAGGAAAATATCAGTTTCCCCCACAGTCGAAAAAAGACCGAGGGAGACTCACCATTATCGAATGCATCATTCTCCTCCGTATCGCGTCTGGACCTAGTAGTCATCGGGGTCGCTAACCAAAGGGAGTAAGCACCACGCAAAAAGACTCAAGGAAGGGAAGACTTACTGTAAGCCGAATCATCTCTTTCGCGCGGCCGGCGCCGCCCCTGCTTCTTCTCCTTCAAACGCATTTTCTCAGCGGTGGCCGCCATTTCAGCTTCATGACGCGTGCAGAGCTCTTCGAGAAAGTCCGCGACGGAGCTCGAGGGCCCAGGCTGCATGCTCGGGCTTGCCACAATGCTACCGTCATACGAGTAAGTTCCATCCAATTTAAACTTTATGCACTGACCAAGTTAGGCTCAAGATGGATGTGGGCTAAAGTCGCCGTCGCCGCAAGGTCGGATCTCTTGCGAGTCGGAGAAGGAAGCAAGAAGAAAGCAAGAAGAAAGCAAGAAAGTAACAGGCCAAAATTGGGCTCGAGTCGTCGTCGCGATTAAGTGTGGGCTCGAGTCGTCGTCGTAAGTAGTGAACTTTTTGGAAAGAAGCCAAATTTTCGGAAAGAAGCGAGAGCTGAAGCGCTGAAGGAAGGCAGAGTGCGAACAGGCCTAAACAACGCCACACTGGGCGCGGCTGCCAGTCGGGATAGCCGCGGCGGGTGACCCGACCCGTGGTGATCACTAAGCCTCATTCTCTCTCATTCTGCACTTGCTCTGCGTGCTGCGGCCTTCGGATCCCAACAGGAAGAACGCTCAACGTATTGAGATGTTAAGTCCCGCGCGGCTTGATATTTGAAGACGCGTTGAGCATGCAGGTACGTTGCCGGGCGACCTGTCCAGAATCGAGGACGATTGGTCCCACATCAGTTGACCCAATTTCCTGAGCTCCCTCCGCGTACTGTGATCTTCGGATCCAAACGGGCAGAACGCTCCATGTCTTGAGATATTGAGTTCCGGGCGCCTTAATATTCGAGTGAGTATTGAGAGTACAGAAAGGTTGCCGTTCGTGAGTCGCCGCATGACGAGTCGAAAAAAGGATAAGTCAGAAAAATAGAAATCGCATATATCATTCATCCGTCCCCGGAGAAGCGTATTTTATCCGTATAGCAAGCAAGATTAGTGTGTACTGTCCATCCATTCCGGTCGTCGTATTCGTGAGTGAGTCGGTGAAATAGCAGGAAGATGGGATATATCGTATCGTGGAGGCTAAGATCCTCATGCAGACGCGCCGTGAGAGGCAGCGATGGGCGTGCCGGTAGCGGGGGCGGTCGTGCCAGCCGTGGCAGCGGTCGTCGCAGCGGGTGTAGCTGTAGTACCGGCTGAAGCAGCGGGAGCAGTAGTCGGGGCCGCAACGGGCGTGGAGTTCGCGCCGGTAGCGGGCGTGGTCAGCGGGCGGTTGATGTCGAATCTGAGATGGCGAGTCGTTAGCAAGGGGGAAAGCGGGGAAAGGGGGAAGACGTACGCATCGCTCCGCCACTCATTCGTCTGCTCGGCCTTCTTGGCGTCGTCCGCGCGGTTAACCCACCCGTCGGGGTGCCCGTGCTCGGGGAGCAACGACTGCCGCTTGCTCGACACGACCTTAAACTGCGACCCGCCGCCGCTTGCCCGCGAGACAGTTGACGCTGTATCCTCCTTCTTGCGCTTGAACATCTGCGGCGCCGTCAGCGTCTGCCCACCATAAAAAAAAGACGGAGATAGGACTCACATCGCCAAGCACATCCCGCCTCCTCCCCTCCTCACTCCCCTTCGCCTCCGCCATCCGATCCCGCACGCCCACAAGCTGCCCATCAACATACTCAAAGCCCGTCCGGATCGCATCCGCCAACGCCTTCTTAATCTGGCTCTTGATCAACCGCGTGGCCAAGGGCTTGAACGTCTTGTACAAAAGATCGTGCTTGGAGTCGCGGATGGAGAACTTGAGCGAGCCGACGGAGACGCGCACGCGGCCGACGGAGAAGACGTGCGCGGAGTCGGGGGAGGAGGTGAGCGTGACGGTGGCCGTCAACCCCTGCCCGCCGAGGAGGACGTCCGCGAGGCCCGAGTCTTTGATCTTGATGGGCCCGGTCTTGGTGCGGAAGTAGAAGGCGACGTCGCGCATGTCGGCGTGCATCTGGGCGGGCGTAAGCGCGCGGGAACGAGCGGAGGAGTGGGGAGGAGAAGTACACACCTGCGCAAACGTAAACGTAACCTCATGCTTCGCCTTGTCACTCTTGCTCTTCGTCTCGTACGGGCTGAACCGCACGTAGTTGTGCGCCTCCACCTCGACGATGTTCGGCAGCAGGTGGCGCCCCGAGAGCGTCAGGTTCTCGACAACGAGGTCGAGCGAGTCGTCCGTGTACTCCACGCGCGGGATGGGGATGTAACCGACCTGCGGGGAGCGAAGTGGGCGTTGATAAGTGAGAGGTTGCGGTAAAGAGGGAGTAGGGAGACGGGAAACGGGAAACGCACCTTATCAGCCACCGTCGGCAAAATAACCCCCCGCACATCGTCCCACAACGTTTTCTTGAACTGCAGGTTCCCCTCCGAGTCGAACAGCAGGTCGCGCGTGAGGCGCGCCCAGTCCTCGCCGAAGGTCTTGTTGAGCGGGTCTGAGGCCATGGAGCGGAACCAGCTGGGGCGAGTGTCAGCGAGCGCACGGGGGAAGGGCGGATGAAGTGGAAGGGGGAGAGATGTGCAAAAATCCGTCATAGTCCCTCCGCCTCCAAATCGCAGCGCAGGAGCGGGCGGGGGCGGGCGCAAGCGCGCACACATCCCCCAAAAAGGTAGATAGATCGCAGAAAAGAAAGGGAAACTCACTTCCCAACCGCATCCCCCAGCGCATCAAAGTGCCCCTTGTACTTGTCCTCGTAAAACCCGCGCCCGCTCTCGCGCAGCTCCTTGGCGCGCGTGTTGCACGCGGGCTCGACGACGTAGCCGGGTTGGAGGAGGACCTAAAGACGGGGGAAGGAGGAGTTAGCGGGTGTGCTTTGGGAGGGAGAGGAGGGAGGGAGAGAGACGTGTGTCGTGACTGGAAAGGGCGCAGGGGGCCAGGGGCCGACGCCGGAAACGACGCAGGCAGCGTACAACACGACGCCGACACCAACGACGCAGGCAGCGCCGGCCACGGCACCGCAAGCGCCATTCCGCAGAACGACGTCGCCGGCAAAAACTCCCGGGGCGACACACAAGGAGCGAGAGGCAGAGAGAAAGAAGCGCCACACACCTTCCGCACATACTCATCAACCCCACCCCACCAGTTCCGCAGCCCCTCGTCCTCCTTCGCGTCCCGCGCCATCACCTTGGCCGCGTCGAAGATCGGCGCGAGCGGCGCGCCGGCGATGCGCTCCAGCAGCTCGCGCAGGGTGCCGAGCGCGGACTGCAGCGCCGGATCCTCCTTGAGCGTCGACGCGGGCAACAACGTTTCGCCGTCGCTGTGCAGATTAATTCGTCAGTATCTTTTCGCCTGAGTGTATAGGGTAAGGGAAACATACGTAGAAGCCGAGTCGCGCGCACGCAGCGCCCACGCGTCGACGGCGTCGAGCAGCCACTTGACGGCGGGCGCGTAGTCGTCGTGGCGCTGGCATTCCATCACGACTTTCTTGCCGCGCCAGATCTAAGCCGAGCGAAGTGAGTTAGCGAAAAAGTAGGAGCGCAAAACGGCAGAATCAAGCGGTAGGAGCGCAAAGACGGCAGACCGGGCGCAGCGAGTGAATCATCTCCCCGCCGAGTCATCCCCGGGCGGGTATGCCCTCGCGGCGGACGCGTACTGCTGCGCCCGCGCGATCTTTTTCCTCGATGATAGTAGACAATGAACGAGACTCACCCACTGCTCCCTTCTCTCCGCCGGGAAATACTCGTCCGCGAGCCACGCGCGCCCGCTCTCCATCGCGGGCTTGCCGTGCTTCTGGTGCAGACCCGTGAGGCGCGAAAAGAAGGTGTTTTTTTCTGCGAAAACAATGTATAAGTATTCCGAGTGATGAGGATATGCCGACGCATAAAGCGATGATGGTGTGCCCACGTGGAGAAGTGGTGATGATATGCCGACGAATAAAAGCGATGGTATGCCGACGCGTAAAAAAAAGGAAGAGGAAGATAGGAAACGCAACGGCGCATGAAGCCGCGCAGAGAGGGGGGGAATGGGACGGGGGTGAACGCGCCAGGTGCTCAGGAGGGAAAGGGGCGGGTAGGAGCAGTCGCAATCGGAGGAGGCATTGGCGCGCGGAGATCCGGGGGAGGGGAGAGGGGAAGAAGGACGTGCGTGCGAACGTGGCGTGTGCTCAGGAGGGGAGAGGGAAAGGTGAAAGGTGAAAGGTGAAAGGACGCCCAGGACCAAGGAACGGGACGAGGGGAAGACGGAGGGAGTGCGTGGGAAGCGGAGACTGGGAGGAAAGGGAAAGCGGAGAGCGGAGAGCGGAGAGCGGAAGAATGGGAACAGAGAAAAGATTCAAGAAACTCACTCTTCTCGACTTTGACCTTCTTCCCGTCCGCACCAATGACTTCGCCGCCAACCTGCACCTCCGCCTCGCTGTCGGACGATTCCGAGGTGGAGTCGCCTGCGGTGACGCCTGTGGTGGAAGCCGCGGTGGGGCCAGTTGAGGATGCGCCGGTACCAATAACAGGAGAGGTGGTGGCGTCACCCTCCTTAGCGGCGATCTTCGCAGCCTTCGCTTCTTCCTTGGCCTGCTTTTTGGCAGCCTTTTCTTCTTTCGTCTTGCTCAGCTTCGCGAGCGGGTCTAAGATGTGTGTTCATCGCGTAAATCATAAGAAGTACTATATGAAAAAAACACACCATCATCATGAAACGCATCCTGCGGCGCGGCCTCGTCCGCCAGCCGTAGCTGCTCCGCGTCGGGGGCGATGGTGCCGGCAGCCTTGGCGGCGCCTTTCGCGAGGAGGTCGCGGCCGAGGGTGCCCGCGTCGGTGAGCAGCTTGCGCATTTCGGCGTTGGTTAGAAGCAAATTGAGGAGGGTGCGCAGGTGTTGCGAGGCTGCCAAATAATCAGCATAACGAATAAAAAGAAAAGAGACACGGACCCTCCTGAGCATCGCTCCTCGCCCTCTCCAAATGCTCCTTTCCCTTCTCCCGATGCTCGTCCGTCACGACCGGTTTGACGCCCTCCACATCCACGCCCCGCGTCTCCCACACAAACCTCTGCAACAAATCCCCTTTATTCTTCTCCTGCACGACCTCGCTGAACGTGCCCATAATTGCCTTGATGTCGCCGATGAGCTTGCGGCCCTCGGCGCTCAGCCGCGATTCGTCGATAGGCGGGTGGGTATTAATATACTCAATAGTCGCTGCGACCTGGGCGTTGGACGGCAGACGCGAGTTGCGCATGGCGGCGATGGCGGCGTAGAGGCGGATCTTGCCGTCGACGTCGGTGGATGGGGGCGGGCCGGGGAAGGCGCCGGTGGTGGTGTTGGTGGTAGGTGCCATGTTCAAGTGTGGCGTAAGGAGGTGCAAGCAGAACTTCTTATAGCAAGAGAAGACAGGTGCGTCATGGTGACGACGCCTGTCCTCCTATTAATTAGTCCTCGATCGCGCTAAACACGCTCCAGTGTGCGTGTCCCCAGATCTCCCTTGCAGCAGCCTTGTACCCAGCCACGACGAGCAGCACAGAGGAGGAGAGCAGAGGAATATCGAGGACGGGAGGTGGAGCGGGAGCAGTAGCGTGGACGGATTGGGAAGGATTGGATTGGGTGGGTGGGGCCGTACGAAGACGATGACGTCGTGGCGATCCAGAGAAGAAACCCAAGCGACGAGACGAGCAACGGCGCGTGGAGGGGCGGCGACTGGGCTGCTATTCGGTGGGCGATGTCGATGACGTCGTCCAGGCGGGGGCTAGCTGCGATGGCGACGAGGTGGAGGACGGACAGGGAGCGCGTGAATGGCCATGGATGGCGAGCGCGACACGCACGACGACGACGAAGAGCCGAGCATCGGGCGCATCCGGGATCACGTCACCTTTCACACGTCAACATTCCTCAAGTCGCCGACGACGAGCACGCACCTTCCCCTTGCTCCTCCTCTTGCCTCAGCCCATCTCCTCCTCTCATCCGTGTGCACCATGCCCGCGCTATCAAATACCCCAGTCAGCAAGAACTCCTCGCGGCCCGCAGGAGCACCCACCTCCAACTCAAGAACCCCACGTCCTGCGTCTACCGCTCCGGAAACCGCGCCCATGCCCTTCTCCCCGCCCTCACCGACGCGCATCCTGCTCCACCGCAATCTCCCGCGCATGGAACATGTCTGCCGCGAATCCAAGTGCCGGCCAACGCGCTGATTTCGATCCGCTGAATATCGGGGTTAGTAACGTTGCACGCGGAGAGAACTTGCATAGGTGCGTACCGTACCCTAATCCCTCTACCCCCGCCTCGTCTATCCCATTTACAGCGCCTCCTTCTGCTGCTGCAACCCGCCACCGCCCTCCCTTCAAGAACACGCCGGTCCGCTTCCCACGAACGAAGCCGGTACTTCCCCGACCGCTTCGCAGCCCGAGCCCTGGTTCACGAAGTCAGCTTTGACGCAAGATGTGAACTGAACCCGACGTACCGTCTCAAACAATGTACGTCCAACCGCGCGTCGCCACCGCGCCGCACGACTCAATCTCAGCCCTCCCACCCCGCCCAATCCCGTCTCCAATCCCACCGTCTCCGATCCCGGTACGTCTTCCCTCCTCCCTCCCCTCTCCCCTCTCCCTCTCTCCCCTCTATCCAAATCCAAATCACTAAAACGCGGTTAGTTATATCGATCAAACGCACGCGCCGCGCATTGCTCACCTCCCACCTCCCATCCCGTTTCTTCAAGGCTCCGTTTCTTCAATGCTCAGCACTCGGATGTCACACTCCGGGGCTGAGGACTCGGGCCCTGGTTTCGCGATACGGGGCTGGGAATAGAAGGGTGGTTAGCGTCGAAACGAGAGGTGGAAGGTGTAAGACGTACGTACCTTGTGCGTACGTAGTTACGGTGAATATATTCATTTAATCCTCCCAATCCTCTTTCGTCCTCTTCCACCCTCATCTTTCGAGTCATAGTCGCGCAGCGTCGAATCTACGGTTATTGAAGGCGTCAAGATCTACAGCAACACCGTTCTAGTCAGCAATTAATCCAAGTCATCCAACGAAACAATAAACGACTCACCTCCCCAACCCAGTGCAAACTCCAACCCAACGCCCACTCCCCTCTTCCTTCTTCCCTTCTCCCTCCTCCCCTCCTCCTCCCCTCCTCTTTACTCCTCCCTCCTTCCCACTCCTCTTCCTCCACCTCCAAACGCCCGATCCGACTCGACCGAACTTGGGGTTCGTTTTCGACACCCTTGTTGCTGCGGGCGCCCGATGCGTGCGCACTGTAAATCTGTAAAATCTGTAAACATGAAACGTAAGTATAAGTAGATGAACTGGAACGCGAGCGGAGAGGGAGGATGGAAAGAAACAAAAAAAAGCTCACCGGATGTTGAGGTGTATGCGGAGCGCTGAGTGCGTGTGGCCGACGTCGGATCCGGGTTCCGCGTTATGTGTGTCGATATGAGAATGTAGATGAATACGAATAATGTAATAATTGTGAGTCCCACGTCGGCTGAATCGAATCGAATCTAATTGACTTACCTCGAAAGAAAACAGCGCAGCAACCCGTTCGTTCCTCGTTCCTCGTCCTCGTCGTCGTTCCTCGTCGTCGTCGTCAGAGGGACCACCGAGTACCGAGTCCTGAGTCCTGAGTACCGAACCCGGGGCGGGAGGGGAGGGGCGGAGAGGGACGAGTCGAGTCGATCTGAGGGTTGCTTAGTATGTATGTAGATAGTCAGAGTGGGATGAATGGAACGAAAGGAATGAATGAATGAATGAATGAAAGGAATGGAATGGATGGGATGAAGAGGAATGGATGGGAAGGGAAGGAATGGGATGGAATAGAAAAGCATACCTCGGGCCTATAACTAACTGCTAACTGTTTTCGCATTCAGGAGTTCAAACACAGATGAGATGAGACGATGAAGATGAAGCCCGGTTGGTCTGAATAAGATAGAAAATTATAAGCTCGAGGGATAAGTGTTGAATGGAGCCGAACGGACCTTGAGTCGAGATGGTTACAAAGGGTTGAAATCTTAAAGCCTTGAAGTCGAAGTCTTGAAGTTTTGAAGTCGAAGTAAGTCCGGTGTCTAATCAGAATAGTCAGTCAGTAATTGAATGAAACATGGCTTGACACGTACCTCGGGCGTTGCTGGCATGGTTTCGTCGTTCGGGAGGGAGCTGGTGGGCGTGGACTCAGATATATGCGGGTAGCCTGTATACTAACTCAGTGTATGTGTGAGTTGAGTCAATGAAAGCCTACCTGAGTCTGAGCAAGCGTTGTTGAAGTTGAACCAAAGTCAACCCGGTTCAAGTACTGATGATCGTGGAGCCTGAACAACTTGAACGAGATACGAGTCAGTTAAAAGGTCAAGTTGAATGAACGAAACCAACGTACCTCAAGCTAACAAGCATACCTTCGGTGTTCGAAGGTTTCGTACAAGGTTGCATACATAAGCCTTGTTGAACGGGAAAAAAGTCAGTTTGGATCCGGATAATAAAACCAGCAACACACCTTTGTGACTAGACCGTAGTCTCGGCGTTTGAACACTGACTTTGAACACAAGAGGGCTGATGAAAGAGTCGATAAGGAATGGGCATGTAGTTGAAATAGAAATGGAACGCACCGTAGTCTCGGCGTTTGAACACTGATATTGAACACAAGAAGGCTGAGGAATAAGTCAGCAAGGAATGAATGAATACGGATCTAAAATGCGAATGGGAACGTACCTGGTTTGGTTGAAGATAATTTCGGCCTTGCTTGGTTGGGAAAATGTAAGGTAAGAAAGTCAGTGTTGAGGCAAATCTGAAGATAAGGACATAGTTGAGGTAGATTCTGACTCCAGTTCGACCATAGGTCCGGTGTTTCAAGATTGGCGAGTCGGACTAGCGAAAATCTAAGAGTGGATGGATTAGGTAAGCAAAAGACGAGTCAAAGTTGAATTGAACGTACCTTGAGTGCGATTCGAAGTTAGTCCAGGTATCTGAAGCCGCGGCGAGTAGGAATTCGTAAATCTAAGGAGAATGAGGTCAGTAATGGTGAGATTGAACTAGAATGGAATGAGACGCACCAAGTGTAACGCGACGATAAGTAGTCAGTGATAATCTAAGGGTAATAAAGTCAGCGAGGTTGAAATGAAGGTAGCATCGAATGAAACACACCTGGCGTGAATCAAAGATAGTCCCTTGTATTGATTCGGCGAGTAGATTCGGCGAGTAGATCTGAATTGAATGAAGTCAGTCAGGTTGAATTCAAGTCAAAAAATTTAACCCACCTGGTGCGACTGGACGAGAGTCCCGGCAGCCGAACTGGGTAAGCAGGCTGGCGATAATCTAGATAAAATGAAGTCAGCCAGTTGGAATCAAGTCAAGGTTAAGTGTAACGCGTACGTACCTGGTGTAAGAGTCCGTATACCGGGTTTCTATGCTGCGGGATGCGAAGGCGGCGAATGAAGGCTTGAGGTCGAGTTGGCGGATGCAGTGGGCTGAATACGGCTTGATGGTGTAGGCAAGACGGTGAGTGTCCGGGAGGTAGGTCGAAACCGATGTATTAATACGCGTTGTGGGCGTCAACGGCGGTTGTATGGTACGAAGAGGATCCAAGAAATCTGAAGAAGATAGGTCAGTAAAATCAAAGCAAGTCAAGCTTATAGTGCCGCACTGTCAAGAACTCAAGGGATTCAAAGGCAAATTTTTTGTTGCAGCCGTTTGAAGTCTGAAATAAGAAAGGGTAGTCGGTAAGCAAGTCAGACGCGAGTCGATGGGACGCACCTTGGTTCCATTCAATGTCAATCCAGCATAAATCCAACCCCTTCCTCACAACGGGTCGTTAACGAAAGTGGTGGGCGCCATCGGTGGTGGTGCGGCGTACGAATAGAATCTAACGAATCTGAAGAGGATAAGTTAGAAAAGTCAAGGAAAGTCAAAATTATTGTGACGCACTGTTAAAAACTCAAGGGAATCAAGGCGAGGGTTGCATTGCCGCCATTGGACTCTGAAGTGAAATGGTAGTCAGTGAAATGGTAATAGTCAAGTCAAAGGAGACGTACCTTGTTCGATCCGAAGTCGATCCAGCATGAATCCAACGAGCTCCCGCCCTCACAACAACTCAAGAGATTCAAAACCGAAGGTTGAGTTGCGGCCGTTCAAAATCTGAAGTGAGGAAGTCGTCAGTGAGCAAGTAAGAGCCGAGTCAAATGAGACGCACCGTGTATACCATCCAATCCAACATGAATCCATCCCGCTCCTGCCCTCACAACGTCGCCAAATACAAAGACTTCGTCGCGGCCATTAGAATCTGGAGTGAGAAACTGGTCAGTAATAACTGATAGTCAAGTCGACGACGCGCACCTTGTACCGTCCGAAGACAATCTCCAGCAAGCATCTCACAAACTTCCTCCCTCACAACGCCGTCGCAGGGCAAAGCATTCATTGCGGCGATTAGAATCTAAAGTGAAAGGATAGTCAGTACTCAAGTAATAGCCAAGTAAAATTGAACGCACCGTGTACCAGGTGAATCCAATCCAACGAGGCTCCCTCACCGATTGAATCAAAAGCAGCGAGTTGGGATGTTAAAACTGGCGGCCAAACGCTCGTAAGTCGGGTTGAATCTGTGAGGAAGTCAGTAAGAAAACCAAGTGAGAGGTAAGGCTCGATCGAACCTGGAAGAGTGCCGATTGCAGGTTTGAGACGAGATCCGCGCCTTGGGGGAGCGCAGACGAGCTTGAAGGTTGAGTTTGCGGTCGGTATGGGTGCTGGGGCGGCCGTGGACGAAGTCGTCGATGAAGTCGGTGTTGTGGGTCGGCGGCGGATGTGCGGCGATAAGGCGAGTCTGAAAGTGAGTCAGCGGGAGCGTTGAAAGAGGAAAGCAGACTTACGGTTCTGAGCCTTGAAGTCCGGGGTTGAGGTTGGGGACAACGGTGAGTGCGACATCGACGTCGGCGGTGAGGTGAAAGTTGGCGGTGGCGGTGTCGTGTCGGCGGCGAGAGTCAAAGGACGATACCAACGACGCAAGAGCATCGAAGGCATGTGTAGTGGGTATCGGTGAGAGGCAAGTAGAGAGAGGTGGGGTGGAGAGGTGAAGCCGGTGGTGGGTGGTTGAGTGAAAAGTAGGAGCGAGGGTGCCCAGTACTTATAGGCACCCGGGGATCCACAACAACGGAGCGCACACAGCCTGCGCTAGCCCTGAGTGACTCGGTTAGACAGATAACAGAAATAGAATCGGAAGATTGACGCACCTGGCGACCCAACAAACTTCTCAGCCCAACTTCCCCGCGAACACTGGATGTCATTTCGCTAATCCCGCACGTATGACAGCGTATATGGCTGTCCAGAAATGTTGAGATACTGGAATGGAAGCGTCCGATTAATTCCTGGACAACCCCCGGCGGAATTGCGGACACAACAAATATTTTCGGGTGTTCCTGAAAACGAACCAAGGTTCGTTTGGGACAATGGGATGCGTATCGTGCGAGGGATTTGAGTTGTGCTTGTAGCTATAGTGAATGAAAATGTTTAAGGAAACAGAAGTTGGCCATAGGGGGGGCCACTACTCCGCTATGGGCGGCGGACTCAATTTCTGAAAACGATGTTATTTTCAGTTCCGACCAACGGCGGAGGAAGTGAAACGCACCGTAAACTTCAGGATCATATAGCCGATGGGAATCCCAACATCCGAGTGTTCATCAAGGGTCCGAACAACCCTGGTTGCAGCAGAAGTCGGATATGTGATTTGCGCACATATCACATCCTGGCTTCCCTGTCCGTTCCCTGAGAGCTAGGCGATGCGGAGGCACTGCGAAATTGACGGCCCAAGGAGCTCGAGCTTCTAATCAACCTTCCGGCTCGTTTCCAAACCACCGGCGCCCCAACTCTGATTTCTGCGTGCGATCCCATTTAAGCTGATTTTGCGCGGCGGGGCCCGGAATTCAGGGTGAGTTAGTTGAATGAATGTCCTCAGGAGTACGCTTGTCGATTTTGAAAGTGTTTGGGCGGGCGGAACCGGTGGTTCAAAAACGGAGGTGGCGGTCAAGAGCAAGAACTGTCATTCCCAATTGGGCGGCGTTGAGTATCGGTGCTCGCACCGAGCACCGGTGGCGGTGAACGGGGACTTGCCGCCGGCTGTCCAAACGGGATCTTCCGAAATCTTCCCTTATCTCTTGACACCATCGCGAACCGACGCGCGGCAGCGCGCGCACCGACGGTGGGCCTCAATTCAACCCTCAAACTAGTCCATGGATCCAACTTCGATTCAAGTAGAATGAACCGAGACTGGTTGACTATTGGGGGTTTATCCAATCACGACGATTCGGATGATGCGTACATCTTGCGTTACCGCTTGGTTACCGCGCGCTCTACCTGGGTGATACCGCCCTTTTGCATTCAACCTCGTTTGGCCATTATCTTGGATGGACTCCCTGTTAACACCAACCGGCTGGCCGAGAACTCAATTTCGACACTCCCAATCTCCGGCGATACCTTGGAGCGTTTGAAGGGCCTCAGGTACGCCGCATCCCTCAGTCCATGCAGGGTACTCCAATCAACACCGGCGACTTTCTGGTGTTACGTTGGTCCGGTACCGTGGCACTTCGAGATCGGTTGCCGTTCATTTGGCACCTCGCTTGCGGTCTACCCCAGGATCTCATGCCGGTCAATGATATCTTCCAGGGCTGCTATCTGATTGAGGGCCAGACAACTATGTGTGGATCTCAAGATGCGCCAGTTGCGCATCAGCTTATCACAATTTGCAGGGTCCAACGGCTCTTTTCTCAATTCCAGCAGGAGTTTGTTGGTGGACAATTCGAGATGGGTTTGAATTTCGGATCGCACGGGTTCTGGTTTGAATCCAAAGTTTCAAGGCATTGACTCAAATGGAATCTCAAAGGTATGTTTTGATTGAACTCAGAATGGATTGCTTGACGCGAAACTCTGTCAGATCCTTGAAATCTGACCGGACCAGGTTCGATCTGGCCCTGATATCAATCCCACCAAGCGGTGAATTGCTCTCGTGGGCGATTTCAACATGAACTCGCATTATGCCTGCGGCAATTTCGACCTTTCTGGATAATTGTCGTTAATTTCGTTCAGATTCTCCTCAGCCGCTCAAACTATTTTGAATGGTGACACAGAAACTGCACTTACAGTACCGGTTTAAGAATCTCGGCCTCCTAATCTGCCTGAGTTCAAAACTCCAACACCGAGAGTGTAAGTTCAGATGTGATTATCAAGTACACCAACGACTTGTACTACTCGGGGATGACACAAAATTGAACACCATTCATACACAGTGAGTGAGCCCGGAGTTCAGTGAAGCTCCAATGGACTGAATCTTATCTACCGGGAGTTCTCATTCCAAACATCCGGGTGCACTCAGGGCGGCAACTAATTGCCCTGAGCGACGAAGCCGCGGAGGAATCACATCGGAGGATGCGGGGAGGGTAAGCGAGGGCAGTGTTGACAGATTCCGAGTCGGCGGAGTTGTTGGTCTGTTGAACCGACGCGTGCGAACTCTGAAATAACCGAGAAACCAAACACATCAACACGTTCGCTCTCTCTCTTATACCACCACCATCTCTTCAACATTTCGTCTCTCCCCCCACATCACTCCCTTACATTGTGTTCCTCCATTCTCCTTCACTACCCTCAAACTCCTCAACACCGTCAGCATATCTCCCCCCCGCCAGCGTCCCTCAAGCTCAACGTTCTGTTCAAGTTCAGCAATGATGTGTTCTAAGTACGTCGTAAGTCTCATATCCATCCCATTTATGTTCATACGGCTTATCTCAACTCTTCAGCGTGTCTCCAGCAACACGACTGTCTTGTTGGGTCTAAGACCAACTCGGAAACTCAGCTAGGTATGTTCTCATCCGCTACTACATTGTTATCCCTCTTACTGACTTGGCTCAGATCTTCTCGTCCTCGCCGCGCTGCCTCAAGATTCTTTTGCACGCTCACAAACCACGTCTCGCGCTCCTGGTAAGTCAACTTGAAATTCCTCGCGTCAAGCTTATTCTCACCAAACTTTGCAGAGTCTTCTTTCGTTCTACGCGTCCAATCTATGTCGGTGCCGCTGCGGGGTTTTTGGATGGACTCTCGAAAGCCCAGCGATCGCACAGTCGCGTACGTCAGCTCCCTTTGTCTCAATGCGCGTTGTGCATTTGGCTGACTCTAGTTTCTCTAGAGGACATTTGCTCGCGAGTCGCACACGACACGAACCGGGGGCGTTCAAAGTTCAAACCTGGCCAAGTCCGACACAAGGCTACGTGTTCATGGGCTTGGCGGCGGCGCCCTCCATGCCGACGTGTTGTAACGATGCCCCGCGACCGGCATAACGGCGGGTCAGCACCCTACACGCGTCAAACATTGTCCCGACGCCGCCTACACGTCAAGCGCGTCGCATTCGGGGCGGCGGCGCGAAGCGCTGCGCCGGACCTCTGTATCTGCTTTTGGAATGTCCCGCGACTGGATTCAAGTCAGGTACGTGTATCTTTTCCTCGCGTCTCCATGGCATATACTTATTATATTCTATATGTTGCAGAACCCCTTCTCGTCGCGTCCCGGCCGCCTCGACCTTGGACTTGCTCTCCTACGCGTCGGCCGAGCCCTTTCAAAACCAAAACCAAGTACCAATGCGCCAGCGCCGGAGTTTACAGCCTCATCCGCTTCACACTTAATCGTTCGCCATTCTCGATTCATCGGCTTGATTGACTACCCCATACCTTCTTTATCCGGAGCTCGGTGTATTGTCCTTCCGCTGCCGTGGTACGCGTTCATAATATACAAGTGAACCAAACTAATGTACTCCCAGATCCTTTGACCTTCTGCACGCTGTGCTGCCGCGCTCCAACACTTCGCGGCACAAACCCTCACACTTCAACTCGATCTTGTGTATTTTTTGTTCCCGCTGCGCGGGGCCTCGGTGCGTATCGAATCAAATGTTCAAGGGGACCAAGTCTCATTCTATTCACAGATTATGTTCCTCGGGGACATACATTCCAGCCGTCGGCGCCATCACGTACCCGCAGACTCCAACACAACATATAAGCGTCGCCACCATATATCGCCGTCCCGCGAGCGCCGACGCAGCGCGCTGCACATGTATCCCCAGGCCGACTCGGAGTTGGCTTTTTTTTTCTCCCGCTGCGCGGGGCTCAGGTAACTTTAACTATACATTCAACGCATTCGTTCAAATGTTCTAACCTTGTAATAGTTTCAATCCTTTCTTTCGCAACCCACAACTCGACCTCCGAACTTCAACACAATCTATCAACGTCCCGCCACCGCCTTCACCATCCTCCGACCTCCTCGAGCGCCGACTCGACTCTGGAATTTTTTCTTCCCCCTGCGCGGGGCTCAGGTACGCTAACTCACGTCCAACACTCATCCAAACCCAACTAATCTCTCATAGATTCAAAAGTTTCTCCGCGCTGCGCGCGCCCTCAACATCTCAACGAACTCCGCAAACTCCAACACGACGTATCGCCGTCCCGCGAACCTCAACACCGTATATCGCCGTCCCGCGAGCACCGGCGCAGCGCGCTGCACGCGTATCTCAAGGCCGACTTGGAGTTTGGACTTTTTTTCTTTCGCTGCGCGGGGCAAAGGTAACTATGCATTTAACTCCAACTAACTTTCTGACAGCTTCAATCTTTTCTTCCGCACCCACAACTTGGTTCGCTCTCACGAACTTCGACACGACGTATCGACGTCCCGCCACCGCCTTCACCAACCTCCTGAAGCCTTCAGTCGCCGACTCAAACTTGTATATTTTTTCCTCCCGCTGCGCGGGGCCAAGGTACCTTAACTCATATCCAACCCTGCTTCAAATCCAACTAACCTCTCATAGATTCAAATTTTCTCTGCGCTGCGCGCGCCTTTACGTCCCAACTCAACTCAACAATCTTCGACACGACATATCGCCGTCCCGCCACCGCCGTTCTCAGGCCATCCCGACGCCGCCTGGAACGCCGATTTTTTTCTTCCCGCTGCGCGGGGCCGAGGTACGTTGTACATGTACATCTATGTAGTTGAATTGGGCTAACATTATCATAGGTTTAAATTTTTCTTTGCGCTGCGCGCGCTTTCAGTTCGAACCAATTTAAACAAGACGACAAATTCAAACTGTTCAACATCTCGGATTCCAAGGTTCAAGCAGCTATCGCTTTCGGCGCTGTAAGTACAGCTTTGACTTGCTTTTGTGTCGAATCCTTCGCTAACCTTTGTTCAGAATTTCAAACGTGTTCACTTCTTCAAGACTCAATACCGGTTCAATGCGCCGTGAGTCATATTTTCAACCCTAAAGTCCATTTCTTGAAATGAATGCGTTGCTTAGCTTCTTTCACTGCAAGATATTGAGAATTCCAACCCCCTACGCCCTTCCGACTTCAAAACGGCGTGTGTAATCCTGGAGGTAAGCTCCAACTCGTCAAAATCACCCAAATTCTGACTTCCACCCCAGAAAGCCCTTCAAATCCCTCCAATTCGTAGTAATCACCCTGTAGTACTTAGCTTTGAAACCCCCCATTTCCCGGCCTCCCGAGCTCCCCAAAACCGCGAAATTTCCCGTGACTAGATACAGATCAAGCAAATATTTACCTGGTCTGTGCGCGCGCGCGCGAGTATAAGGGCAGAAAAAAGTGGCGACGGAGGAGCCTTGGCGGCGGAGTGCCTTAGCGGAGGATGGTGAGCGCCGGGTGCGGTGTGAGTCAGCGTGATTACGGGGATCGCGATTTGATGGTCCAATTAATATATTCATTTCTACTAATACATGGAGTACTACTGGGATGGCCTCGCCTCCGACTTGGACTTCAGCTTCTGAGTCGGAAGATTCCGAGGTGGAGTCGCCCGCCGTGGCGCCAGTAGAGGACGCGCCGGTGACAGGAGAGGTGGTGGAGGCGTCGCCCTCCTTGGCGGCGATCTTCGCGGCTTTGGCTTCTTCTTTAGCTTGCTTTTTGGCGGCCTTTTCTTCTTTCGTTTTCGTTAGCTTTGCAAGTGGGTCTGGAATGCGTCAGTAAATTACAAGAAGAGAAGAGATGCACACACCATCATCGTGAAACGCATCCTGCGGCGCGGCCTCGTCCGCGAGCCGTAGCTGCTCCGCGTCGGGGGCGATGGTGCCGGCAGCCTTGGCGGCGCCTTTCGCGAGGAGGTCGCGGCCGAGGGTGCCCGCGTCGGTGAGCAGCTTGCGCATTTCGGCGTTGGTTAGAAGCAAATTGAGGAGGGTGCGCAGGTGTTGCGAGGCTGCCAAATAATCAGCATAACGAATAAAAAGAAAAGAGACACGGACCCTCCTGAGCATCGCTCCTCGCCCTCTCCAAATGCTCCTTGCCCTTCTCCCGATGCTCGTCCGTCACGACCGGTTTGACGCCCTCCACATCCACCCCGCGCGTCTCCCACACGAACCGCTGCAACAAGTCCCCCTTATTCTTCTCCTGCACGACCTCGCTGAACGTGCCCATAATCGCCTTGATGTCGCCAATGAGCTTGCGGCCCTCAGCGCTCAGACGGCTCTCGTCAATAGGCGGGTGCGTATTAATATAGTCAATGGTCGCCGCGACCTGGGCGTTGGACGGCAGGCGCGAGTTGCGCATGGCGGCGATGGCGGCGTAGAGGCGGATCTTGCCGTCGACATCGGTGGGCGGGGGCGGGCCGGGGAAGGCGCCGGTGGTGTTTTGCGTGGTGGTAGGTGCCATGTTCGAGTGTGGCGTAAGGAGGTGCGGATTGAACTTCTTATAGCAAGAGAAGACAGGTGCGTCATGGTGACGACGCCTGTCCTCCTATTAATTAGTCCCTCGATCGCGCTAAACACGCTCCAGTGTGCGTGTCCCCAGATAATCCTTGTAGGTGCCTTATATCCAGCCACGACGAGCAGCACAGAGGAGGGACGCAGAGGAATATCGAGGACGGGAGGTGGAGCGGGAGCAGTAGCGTGGACGGATTGGGACGTGGTGGGTGGCCGTACGAAGACGATGACGTCGTGTCGATCCAGAGAAGGAATTCAAACGAACGCGAGCAACGACGCGTGGAGGGGCGGCGACTGGGCTGCTATTCGGTGGGCGATGTCGATGACGTCGTCCAGACTGGGGCTGTGCGACGGCGACGAGGTGGAGGACGGACAGGGAGAGCTTGAATCGCCATGGATGGCGAGCGCGACACGCACGACGACAACGAAGAGCCGAGCATCGGGCGTATCCGGATTAACGTAACTCTTCCCACGTCAACATTCTTCAAGTCGACCACGACGACGCGCACGCACCTTTCCCTTGCTCCTCCTCTCGCCACAGCCCATCTCCTCCTCTTGTCCTTGTGCACCACGCCCGCGCTATCAAAACCCCCAGTCACCAAGAACTCCTCGCGGCACCCACCTCCAAATCGAGACCACGCGTCTACCGTCTACCGCGCCGCAAACCGCGCCCATGCCCTTCTACCCGCCCTCATCGACGCGGATCCCGCCCCACCGCAATCTCCCGCGAATGCGACGCGTCCGCCGTGAAGTCAAGAGCTGGACGACTCACCCTTGACGCGCTGAAGGTCGGGGTTAGTACCACGCGGAGGAAAAGGACCTAGGTGCGTACCCTAATCACTCTACCCCCGCCTCGTCTAAGCCGTTCGCAGCCCCTCCCTGCTGCTACAACCCGCCGCCGCTATCGTCTTCCAACAGCGCACCGGCCCGCCTCCCACAAATAAAGCCAACCCCCAATACTACCCTACCGCTCTGCAGGCCGAGCCCTGGATAACGAAGTCAGCTCCGACGCAAGATGTGCTGTGAAACCCGACGTACCGTGTATATCCACCGTGCGTCCCGACTCGCGCCCCTGCTGCGATTTTCCCTGTCAGCCATCGTCCACGTCGAATTCTTCAATTTGTTCCAGGGCATCGCTGCCCCAAACCCAAAAGCAACAGGACATTTCAGTGCGTCCGAATCATCTCACACTGCGCTTCCTTTCATTCACGCCTAATTCTAAGACTAGGAACAAGAAGACCCTGGCGGTGGGCCGCGCCTGTGTCCTATATGATAGCTGCCGTCGAATGAACTCCAAGTAGGAGCCCGTTCGATTCGGGCACGGGTCCTAGTGGGTACGGAACTGCTTTTTGTACACCATTGTTCAGCACCGAATCCTTCAATCCGGGCATCGCTGGGCAAAAACTAGAAGCAACAGAACATTTTTGCGAGTCCGAGCCACTCTACTAGTTTCCCCTCGTTTTATTCATGGATAATAGCAGGGACCAGAAGACTCGTGGCGGTGGTCCGCACCTGTCCGGCGTTGAATTCAAGTGGGAGCCCGTTCAATTCGGGCACGGGTCGTAGGCGACCGAAGAGGTGTTTTTTGGTTGAACCATCTGTGAATGCCGGATTCTTATGCCGCTGCTCAATTTCCGCACAGGCGGCCAGAATCAGCAGAGCCTTTTTCGTGAGTTCGACCAGTTTCACTTTCATTTATTCATGACTGATTGTAGGGAGAAGAAGACTCGTGGCGGTGGACCGCGCCTGTGCCATATGAAAGGGTGGATTGGGAGCCCGTTCGATTCGGGCACGGCTCTTCCGGGAGTTGGAACATCGCTTTTTGGTTAGCCAAGGTTCAATCCTCGTCGGCTTTACACGTCCGATTCAGGCACCCGAAAACCTACCGAGCCAGTTGCTTGATTATCCATGGCTGGCTGCTGCATGGACAAGCAAGAGTCGTGGCAGTGGTCCGCACCTGCACGACATGGGGATCATATTACAGACCGACCATCTCTTTTGATTGTTCGCCATATGAATCACATCATCGCCTCGAACAAAATCGCGGTGTTTTATTTCGAAGGAATCATTGGCATCCTGGATAAAGCGGACACCAATAGCTCCCTCAAAAATGCGCTTCTGTCGACAGGCATCGTGAAAGCGCTCATGCATATGATCAACCTTTGGCCGGAACGAGGACCCCGGACCCGGCGGGCGTTCTCAACGACTGTTTCACCATCCTGTCCCGGATCTTTACCACTTACCCCGCCCCAATGTGCATCCCTGCTGCTCTACGGGCGGGTATTTTAAACATCATATGTGTCTGCACCGTCGCCCATCCAACGTTGCGTAAACACATGCAGCACCTGGTCCAGCAAATCCTCCCACCCGCATTGATTTATCAGTGTCGTGGCGCGCGTGGAGGACGCTATCTACGACGCCGGCGAGTCGGCCATGGACCCACGCTTCAAAGCCTCGTCAATTTTTCAAGATTGGGCGAAATTCGTACAACTGACCAAGGAGCGCGTCCGGTTTGCGCGGGCTTATGACGCCGGGGAGTATCCGTCACGTACGGCGTGCGATAGTAGCACGGTATGTTCATGGTATCTCGTCTCATCTGCTTCTTTCTACGCAGTGTGTGCTCTGTGGAGTGTCAGTCTCTCCACTGGGAGCAGGGCGGTCATCGTATGGTCTGTCGGCGCCTTAAAGCGCTCCGAATCAGTGAGTTTCGATGCCTCTCTGCCGCGACCTCTTAGTTTACCCCGTCCAGGCGAGCCCGCATCAGGAAAGACCTCCTTTGCTAATCAGGTCAGATTACCCCCAAAAAAGGTCCAAAACGGCCAAAAAGTTCGATTAGGAGCATCAGCATTTTTTGGACCTTGAAAGTAAATTACCTCTAAAAAAGACCAAATTACCTCGCTTTCGCCGAGTTTTTCGAAGCATTAGCTTCCATATCTGCGTTGCGTTGCTCGAGAATCCGACGAAAAGAGTTGAAAACGATGCATTGGGCAGGCTATCTACGGACAGGTCGTAGCTACAAGAGACCCTTCGAACGAACCTCCGCAACACGCCACACAGATGGAGCACACTGTTTGGAAGCTAGACGAGACGAGGTCAGCAAGCGAATACTAAGAGATGATCAGAACAAACTCACATGGCGATGACAAGTAACAAAAATGTGCGCGGCGCAGGAACAACACGGAGCGCAAACGGCGAGGAGAAGGCGCCAGAGGTCGACGGTCAAAAGCTAAACGAGACGTAGGTGAGGAAACGAAGACTGGGGATGAGCAAAACAAACTTACACAGCGACGGGAAGTAACGAGAGCGCGTGCGGGGTAGGAATAACAGAGGATCGACGGCGAGCACAGTGGAAAGAAATCGCCGGTGCTGCATACAGCAAGTACGACTGCAGTTACGTTGTGGGGTGTCACGGGCGAGGACAAGATCCACACCTTATGGTTCTGCTGTGTGCCGCTACGCACACGGGACAGGTGTGTAAGCCAGAATTCGTGAGAAGTGAGGGCGAGGGGCCATGAATAGTGAACACACGCGCGTTCAGCTGATTGCCAACAGCATGTGGGCCGGCACCCATTAGGCATTGTCCAACTGTTTGTCTGTGACACAAGTGTGAGTAGGGAGGAGCACGAGACGGGTGGACTCGTTACGCTAACCGGAGACAGATGGAGAGTAGACGAGTCAAATAAGGGAGTACAGACTCACCTGTACCTCAAGAGCCACGCTACGCCTTGGACACGGTCCCACTCCCTTGACGATACCACGTCGACAAGCAGCAGCTGCGCAGAAAGCCTCAGTCATCATGAGAAGCCATGGCAGCTCCCGGGGACGAACCTTGTGGCAGGAGGGGCAATAACGGCGGGCCTTTGGGGCTGCAGAGAAGATGAAGCGTAGGGGAAGGAGAGGACGACATGGGGGGAAAGGAAGAAGAGTTGTTGACAAGTGTTGACCGTCTTCCCAACAGGGCATCAACCAACCTCACGTGATGACCGGCGACTGCTAAGACCGGTGCTTACGACACCGCGGCAACGGACTTAGCGAAATCTCTTTCACTTCCTTTCAACCCGTTCAACGAAAAGGTCGGTATTTGCATTATTTGGCTTCCTGAGTGTCGGCGCACACACTAACAGCTGATAACAAATGAACTCTGTTTACCAGTTGAGTTTTCACAACTCAGCAAAAAGCTAACTCAGGGAATCTGGTGAATTCGACCGTTTTCCCGGATTTTCCCCCCGTTTGGCCTAATCTGAAAAGCCGAACCAAATTACCCCGAAATTAGGAAAGGAGATTTTTTCCTGATGCGAACGCTTACGCACACGCGACCGCTCTTTTATGCGTGCCCTGGCGTGGCACGACTACCTCGAAGCCCTGCCAACCATACTCATGGACGAGCTCGAGCTCCTGCACGTCTGCCGCGGCATGTCTTATTATTTCCTCTTTGACTACTCCGCCGGCGCGGCCAACATCGAAATCCTATCGACCGAGGCAGTCGACGTACCGCCTGTGCCGAGTAACTTACAGGGACAGTGGCTCGACCACGTCGCGCGGTCAGCTTCCAGCGGCGGGCGAATGCAGGTCGCTATCATGCGATTCCTGCAGGGTGGTGTGGGTCGGTTTCAGATGATTTCGATGCATTCACCGTCTACCGTGGTCAACGAGCGGTTGTGTGCGCTTTTCGAGGACATTCCGGAGGAGACCGAATTCGACTTGTTGCGCGCACAGTTCGAAGGGAGGGTTCGTGGGCTGGTACCTCTGGTTGATGTTGCAACTACGGCTGACTGTGTCATTAAAATTTGATAAAGTTTGCGCGGGTTCATTTTCGTCTGGTCCGACCATAGGTTTTGATTGAAATGAAGCAGCCCGAGTAACAGCCGGAGATTCAAAGATCAGCCGGCTTTATATAAATTGGGCTTGAATCAAGCTGAATCAGCATTTTCCTTCTTTCTCTTCTTCATCCAACCGGTTTTGAGCTCGATCCTCAGCGTCGTTGACGCTAACGATCAGGGCGTGTCGAAAACGGGACCATTCTTCTCGCTTCGTTCTCTCGCCTTCCCAAAAGACTTACCGGGGCGATACCAGTAGCCTCGTTGCCATTCAACGAGAAAAAGTCTGGTGGGAGCAGACAACATCCAAAGTAGATATTGACTAATGGTTCTTGCGATAGTCAACATGGACTCGGATAAGGTTCAGAATGGTGTCGCCGCGTGGCTGGAAGCATTATGCACCCGCCACGAAGAAGAGAAGGCGGCTTTCGCCGAAAAGATGCGGTTGAAGGAAGAGAGGGAGGCGTCGCGAAAGCGCAAATGTGGTATCGCGAAAGAGGGTGATGCTTTGGTTGGCAGTACGTGTTTTTATTTCGCTGGGTCTTCCCGTCCTCCTACACAGTGCTGATTTTTCTGTCAGCCACGTATACGATGATCACCAGGGCGGCCGCACGGCGCGCTGAGTGCAGGGTGGAATTTGCTGATCATTGTGGTGAGTATTTCTCCATTTTCACGCAGCGAGAAGACTCAAACGGCACAGATATAGACCGGCGTGGACAGGAAACAGCTCAACAGGGTAATTCGGAGAGGGATGCCGACAAAATCGAAATGCAGGCCGAGGCATTGACACTCTCCGAGTGTACAAAGAACAACGACGAAAATAAGCCTGCCGATGAGCAGCAGCATCTTCTCGGTCTTTCCTCCCCTGCGTTATGTCCTCGTGCGGCATCTTGCCCCCCGAACTCTCCGCGCTTGCGCACAAAATTGGCGCTTGTTCCCGAGCAAAGTAGTGCATTGCCTTTGTCCACTGAGCCTCCCGTGTGGAACGGCCATAGACAATTCCCCAACCTCAGTGTTGGCGCGGCAGCGCCCCCAACCGAGTCCAGCGAAGCACCCCCGGGCCACGATTGTTTGCCGCTGCGCCTGTACGAATTGCCATTGCTCTTGCGACTCTCAGACCCACCATCACTGACCGTTGAATCTGTTCCGTTGGGGGAGGGCGAGCCCGGAAAGCGCCACCCCACTTGTGACGACCACATACGCCCGCACGCGCTCAATAATATCGTGGGCACCGGCCAATTCAAATTCATGCAGGCTCCCTTCCTGTGCCGTGCCCGGGACGTCCAACCCGCTCGAAGGATTCCATCCTTGCCACGGCAATTGAAGCTCTCCGATCTTCCATTAGCGCAGCCTCTGCGACTGTCCGAACTAGGACCACTGTTTTCTCCCGCGCTGGACGATGCGCCTGGACCCCCGTCCAAGCGTCAGAAACTCGGCCCAATTTCCCTCCTCAGCCGATTGACTGGCATGTCGAACGCTACCGACGACACCGAAGTTGCGAACGTTATACAAAGCAAGCCAAAACTCGCGCGCCGCCGGACGCGCAGGGGATGTCGAGCGGGGAAGCCGGCGAAGGAAAAGAGGGCGAGACGGAGGCTGGAGCAGCAGGTGCGTCCTGGCGATGAGAAGATACCAATGAAGGTTCCCTCACGCTACATACGGCAGACTCTGGCCGCGTGTGGCGCACTGTGACGCATTACTGGAACTGGAACTGCCAGTAAAACTGTATGTGGGTTGTTGCAAGTTGTTGTATATAGTTCGTCGCTCCACAGTGTCCACACTTTATGTGATATTATCACTATCTTCTGTATGCTGCAATTGTGCGGTGTGGTAGTTGTTTTACTCCAACGGCCAGCTTTCGAGAGTAGAGGACACGTGTAGGCGCGTACCCCTTGAACTCCCTTGAACACACACTTGATTGGGATCCATCAAATTGAACTGAGACGGAACAAGACGGAACACTGCGGAACAGGCGGAGATCAGAAGGTGTTACAGCCGAGGCCTTCTTCTTTCCTTACTCCAGTTGTCCTCCAGCCTCCTTCGTTGCTTCCTCCGATTTGCTCTTTGTACGTGGGGTTAACGATGCCTCGATGGTCCTCCGTTCTGGGGCTCAACAGTCCTTGCCAACATTTGATCTTGAACACCTCGGTGACAGCGCCGACCCTGGACGCAAAAAGTCGCGCATCGTCCAAGCATTGTCCGGTCGTACCATAGGCGACAACTTAGCATCGCCGATCCGGGAATGTCCCGTCCCCGGTCAAGCGGTTTCCCCCAGCTGGTTCCGAACCAAAACGAGAGCATTGGCGTGCCTGAACATTCTTACAGGCTCCTTCTTTCCTTGCCAAAAATCCGCTCAGAATACACAGGCGATACTAGCCAAATACCAACCCTGCTGTCTGGGCTGTGTGGTACTGGCAACTTTTTCTTTAACTGGCTTTGGCTGCTTTCGATAGCGTCCATCCTTCATCTGTTTGGGATCCGAAGGAAGTTCGCTGCGTTTCGTTCGACCTTTTGCTTGGCAATGTCATTTGACCAGCGGCCTCTTTTCAAGAAATTTCTTGGCGCAGCCCACTTGACATACCTGACATTCTCGCCATCAGGATCTCTCGGTTTTTGGCTCTCTTTTGGCCGACTTTAGGGTTTACTTCCTGGTCACTTCCGGCGCTGGACCGATCTCCGACCTTTTTCCTTCATATTGCTTCAGGCGATATCCGTCCGTCCGTTCAAATGGTCTAGATTGTTCATTTGAATTGAGGTTCACCGACTGTTGAACCTCGGACAATTTCGATCTTTCCTTCGTCACAAGGGCTGTCTCCCGCTTCGTATAAAGACGCGGCCTTTGCTACCGCTAGCCCTCAGCCCGAACGCAAGATGAGACTCTTCGCCACCTCCATCCTACTGGCTGTCACGCTCGCTGCCTCTGGTGCTACCGTTCAGAAACGTCAAGCTGCCAGCAGCATAGACACCCTGTTCAAAAATCACGGCAAAGTCTTCTTTGGTATCGCTGCTGACCAGAATCGTCTCTCGTATGTCCATAACATTATCAATGTCGTGTGTCGCTCACCGCGCTTCGCTTTACCTCCACAACCAGTGTGTCGCAAGATGCTGCCATTAGCGTTGCTGATTTCGGAGGCGTCACTCCCGAAAACTCCATGAAGGTATGGTTTGCCCACAGATTTCCGTAGTTCGTTGTACTCATAAATATTTAGTGGGACACCATCGAAGCGTCCCGCGGTTCGTTTAACTTCGCCGGCGCTGACTTCCTTGTCAACGTGCGTTTTCGTTGACCCAATGATTCTGGCGCCCTCTGAGAAAGGGCGGTATACCAGTGGGCCACAACTAACGGAAAGAAGATTCGCGGACACACTTTCGGTCCGTCCAACTGATAGGTCCATGTTCGTCCCATTTACCCTGTTGTAGTGTGGGCGCAGCAACTGCCCGCCTGGGTTACTGCGATCAACGACGCGCCAACACTTACCGCGG
>JARGYF010000220.1:0-92092 GCA_029203975.1 Mycena vitilis | reverse complement strand
ATCGGCGATGAACTTGGTAGGCAAATGTACAGACTGACAGTACAGTAGCTTGCGGATATACAGTAAATTATACAGGGAGGTGGCGCGCCAAACGGCGCTGCAATCAAGAAAAAAAAACATTCACGAGTCCCGGATGACCTTGTACACGTCCTTCATGCCGGGCGACGGCAAGAAGTATCGTACACGCACAGGCTCGCCCATCGTGCGCAACGCGCCCTTCATCCTCGTTTGAAAACCCAAGACTCCCCCAATAGAATTGAGCCAATTGAATTCACGGTGAGCGACTTGGCACCGGCAGGGGAACGACGCGCGCACGCCGCCGTGCTTGAATAGCCGAAGGTGCAGAAGTTGCTCTGCAAAAACAAGTCAGTCCAGGTAAAAAAACACAAGACCAATGCGTACCACAAAAACAGCGCCGCCTCACTCTGTATCGGCAAATCCAGACGAGAGTGCGCGGGGGGCCAACTGGCGGGCTGCCATTGCACTTCTTGTACTCCGCACGCCGGCGCGCCATCCGCTTGGTGTGTCCGCCTTTGAGCGCGGTCACCGCCAATAAGTCGGTGGCGCGAATGAGCCGGCTGCGGAAGTCGGAGATGGCGTCGTCGGGGACGCTGGCGACGAGGTACACCCACCCGCGCCCTTCGCGCCCGTGCGGGGTCGTCGCAGGCGGAGAAGAGCGCGGATGCGCGCGGTATGAGCTCTGCGAAGGCGCCTGCGAACGGGCTGAGGTGGCGGTTAGGTGGCCATAAGGGGACACGGGCGTACAGTGCAGTCGGTGCCTTGGGCATCGCGACTGGGCGCCGAAAACCACAGGAGGGGCCGTCCGACGTTCCCCCAAGTCCCAAAATGCGGCGAGTCGGGCCCAAACGCCGCCGAGAACGCGAGCAAGGCGGCTCCACCGCTCTTGAGGCAGGGGAGCGGGGCGGTCAAGAACGGCGGTGGAGGCGGGATAAGCAGGGCGTAAAAAGACGGGGGGGAGCGGGTATGACGAGCGCCGGCCGGTTTTGGGGCCCAGAAGGCACGCACGGCGGGGGGACGACCCGCTGTGGTGGTGGTGAGAGGAGAGATGGCGCGCGGGAATTTGGGATTACAAGCCCTATAGGGCTTGTAGGTGGGTGAACCGGGCGCCGAATGGCACGCGCAACGCTCGCCAGACGCGCCCCACGTCGACGAGACACCGCAGCGCAGGATGCCACCGACTCGCAGCGGCCGGGCTGCCCGGTAAGGCCGGCCCGGACCGGCCCGGCGCCCACCGATCCCAAACGGTCGAATGCGTCGCTGGGGCGGGCGCTGCGGCCTAACGCGCACGCGGTGGAGGTGGGCGCGTGTGCGGGGGGTCGAAACCAAGCCTCCGCGGCGCGCTCGGGCAGCGCACTAAGGGCGGGGGACGACCACCACCAACGCCGCCGCAAACTGCTCAAGCCGGTCGGATCCGCCGCGCGCCAAAGTCTACATCGCGCCCGTGAAACCAACCGCGGCGCACCCGGACCCGCTCGACGCCGTCCCAGGATTGGCCCACCGCCTCCCGCCCGCGCTGCTCGTCGTGCTGCGCAGTCTGGGCAAGAAGGCGCCGGTGACGAAAGTAAGGGCGTTGGAGGAGCTGCTGGGGAGGATTCACAGTGAAGAGGAAGAATGGGCGGTGAGGGAGATGTTGCCGGTGTGGACGCATCATGTTCCGGGGCTGCTTGTGCACCCTACGCGTCGTGTGCGGTTGCTCACGGCGCAGGTGCATGCGGTGCTTTTGCCGCTCCTTACAGATACCCCAGCAATTGTGTCCAGCGTGTGGGGACTTGCGGCACACGACCCCGAGCGCGCCGTGGCGTCTGTAGCGGCGGGTGCTCGATCCCTGGGTTCTTCGCAAGAAAACACTGGCCTTCCTGGAACGAGTGCTACTCACGCCCGACTCGCTTTCTCGAGCTCAACCCCGCCCCTGCACCCGTACCCGACGCCAAAACCCACCCAGCGACCCACGGGCGTCGCAAGTCGCGTCCCAACAACCGCGAGCCAAAGCAGACGAGCAGGACGAGAGCGCGTTCGACCGCCGTGCGAGGCTGAGGATCGCGGGCATCGGCGCGTTGAGGTGGCTTTGGGTGCGTTGTTTTGATTCGGTTTCTTTTCGTTTTTCTAACCCGATAATCTGTAATTATCACAGAATCAACCCCTACTTCTCCCCCTCCCCCCCCTTCCTCGCCTCCCCCGCCCTGTGGTCCGCGCTGCAGCACGACGTCTATGTCGACACCTCCAATATGGGAATTGTGAGCTTGCCGGAGGACGACTACACAGTGTATCTCAAGACGGAGCTCGCCGACCCCCACCATGCCTCTTTCTCCTCCCGGACCCGAAGGATTGACGATGACGCAGACACCGAAACAGATACCCTCCCCCTCGGCCGCGCGCAACCCGCACTCCGGCGCGCCGCGTGGGGCCTCTTGGGTGCGCTCCTGCGTGATCTCGATAGGCGCAGTTCCGGTGCTGCTGTGATCGAGGGTGCTGCTGTGGTCGAAGGCGGGCAGAAGAACGAGTGGAAGGAAGTGAAAGACGAGAGCTGCCCCCCGCACTCGTTTTGACGCTCGCACACACGGCGCTGCCGGCTGCGTGGGGCCCCAAAATGGTCGAAAGCGTCGCTGGGGCGGGCGCTGGGGCCGAACGCGCATGCGGTGGAGATGGGGCCTCCGCGGCGCGCTCGGGCGGCGAACTAAGGGCGGGGGCGGCGGGAAAGGCGGTTCGGCGCGTTGCTGGCGAGCGGCGTCGTGGAGCTTGGGCGTCAGGTCAACAGCGTGCGCGCTGGAGACGGGCGCCTACACACGCGGTCGAGATCGCCCCTCCGCGGCGCGCTGGACGCGTTTCTGGCTCTACGCAGCACGCGACCTCGCACCGTGCGCATTGCTGTCCTGGCATCCACTACAGGCTTGGAAAAGGGTAAGTGGCCAAGAAAGTGAAGAGAAAGAGAGACTCACAAACGACGCACTGAGGCGCCAGGACACGATTTTGAATTTGGTAATGAGACAGGGCGGGTTCCGCGCTGCTGGCGAGCGACGTTGCGCACGCGCTGGCGCGTATTCGGGAGGTCGAAACCGTGCCTTTGCGACGCGCTCGGGCGGGTGTCCAAGGCGAAAGGTGCGGGGGGTCATGTGAGGGTCATGTGAGCGGACGAGCAGCGTCGCGGAGGCGAGCGCTGAGACAGAAATCAAGCGCGCTGGACATGCGCGCATCCTGGGGGGGGGGGCTCGCAAACACGTATGGAATTGCTGCGTCAGGACCCCGATCGCCAATACATCTGCTTCCGCTTGTTTTCACAGAACGCAATCGATCCCTCCTCCGCTCTATCCACCCCCCTCTAACTACTTGCTAAGATACTAACGCCCGCCGTTTTTTCCCCTTTACGAATTACGGCTTGGAGGTGCGTGCGTGCCCCTTCGCACTTGTACGCCATCCTCTACGCGCATCTACGCGCTATGTTCTGCGTAAGCTTGACATGCCAAGGGTGGCATTCGAGAGCATGTCATTTGACTTGATGTCGATGCTAGACATCGAGCCCTCGGATAGGAGGGTCCCTCAGGTGCTCGACCACGAGCGGGAGTTACGAGCGGGAGTTAGAACTCGGCCTGAAGAACACCGCCGCAGGACGAACTGGAGATAGAATGTACATCAGCATCGATACCTAAAGAAAAAGCGACGACTTACAAACAGACAGATCCTCGCCCTCTGCTTCGAGCGCGGTCCCGTCTTTTTCGAGAAAAGCATCGTCCATCAACGAGTGCTACTCCACGTCGAGAATCAAGTCGGACCAGGGCCGATTGCTGTGGCGCCATGGGAGCGAGAGACCTGCCACTGGTGCTTGCATCGTTCTCGGTGTTCCCAGGCAAGTCTTGCACGACGCCGCCGCAGCAGACGGAAGCAAATTCACACCGAAAAAGGAGGGATCCCCGCGAAATCGATCGCGGGATCTTGGCAAAACGAGGGAACGTGCGCAAGCGCGCACAATGAGAGCCTAGGTTCGAGGTTGACGGAACTATCGCCGAGCCAAAACCCACGCTCAAGGAGACGCAGGGAATGGAGGAGACGAGGACCGAGCAATCGGGATGCCGCCGATGAGGAGCACAATGATGTTGTCGTCGGGCCAGAACCCACGCTCAAAAAGTCGCAGGCAATGGACGAGACGAGGGCCGAGAAGTCGACCACATCGGGTGGTCTAGGTCGTCGAGCCAGAATCCGCCCTCCAGGAGACGCAGGGAATGGAGGAGACGAGGACCGAGAAGTCTAGGTCGTCGAGCCAGCAAGACCGCAGCATAGACAGTTGCGCGAGAGGGCCAGGGAACGCCGTGCAAAGCACTGTACGTTCCAGTCGCGAACGCGGTGCTACGCACTGTACGTTCGCGCTTTCGCGCTCGTTGTTGGTGGTGGTGAAGGACGAGCGTGACGTGACGATGGTGACGATGAGTCATCGTGATGACCATCGTCACCCGCCAAGTCCACCACTGGTACTCTGGCGCTGCGCGACGTTGTACGTCGGCAGAGCTGGTGATACTGGGGTTGGGCGCACTCTACGCACACCCACGTTCGCGCTCGGATTTCGTTGGTGGATTTGACGACGTGTGATCTTCAGTCGTAGTGACGATGGGCTGACAAGCCTTACTTGGGGAGGTCGGCCGCAGGCCATGCTCGTCGTCGTCGACAATGAGCAGCCCCAGGCTGCATCTGGACAGCGTCCGGCAAATTTCGATGATAAAGGCTATATGTATTGATTAAATTACGACGACAGACATACAAGTACATAAATAATATATTAGTACAACGGAGACTAGCTTCTAGATAGGTCAAGTACTACTGCGCGGTCTTTGAATTCGTAGCGTGCATAGTGGGATAATACCATGGATGGTTGGACTGTATCGGTGATATCTTGCATTTTGGAGGAGTAGGTCTGAGCTGGGAAGTATGGAAAATATCGAGCAAATGGATCTGATTTCCCAGGAGGCAAAAGAGCCTGGCGACGAATGACAAAAGACGTCTCCTGTCCACGGGAGAGAATTTGTTCGATACTGCCAGCGACTGGCGTGCTCGCGGCAGCTGAAGGGTAATATAAGACGAGGCTGTTGCCGAGGTGCGTCGATGCACGGGAGAAGTTGATGCCGTTAAACATGTACTCTGCACGGTCCCCATCTTTGGCAAGAGGAGGTGAGGTACCAACGACCTCGCTCCGTTGCCCGAAAGCTCGGTCAAAGATGGCTTTGAATTGTTTGATGATCTCCGGGCAGTCTGCGCGTCGAAGCCAGCGCCGCAAAGTGGCACCCCGCAAGAACGATCTGGTCAAGATGCCCTCGAGTTCTCCCCCAACGCGATTGTTGGTGTGGATCTTTTGAAGGAAGCCGATGACGCGCTCAAAAGGGAAACACCACCACGAGATCACAGGGCCGAAAAGTATAAGGAAATCGTAGATATGGAAGGCGACGTGAACATTGGGGCGCTTGGCATGAATCTGGGTATGAGGGTGATGGACAGT
This sequence comes from Mycena vitilis, assembly GCA_029203975.1. Lineage (NCBI taxonomy): Eukaryota > Fungi > Basidiomycota > Agaricomycetes > Agaricales > Mycenaceae > Mycena > Mycena vitilis. The sequence continues at coordinate 86,592 of JARGYF010000220.1, read as the reverse complement.
AAGTCCTTCGACCCATGCTTTGAGGAAATTACGATACGCGGTTGCACGGGTGACTGTCATAGTGTAGCGGCAGACGAGGAGTACAGCCTGGAATAATGCCATGCTGTGGTCTAGCATCCCGAGGAGGCGCGCTGAATGCTCGTCCGTGGGACGATCTGCCCACAGCAGAATGAGCGCGATCGGTAGGTAAAGGGTGGCGAGAGTGCGCCATTCATCCGCTTTGATCGTGCCCGCGTTACTCTCGCCGTAGTTGCGAGGCACGGTATTGATCCAGGATGGTGTGGCGGTTTGGGCGATTACACGTTGGATGAACTTGATTTGGCTCAAGTTAATGGCTTTGGGAACGAAGTCGTCGGCCCTGCCACGAGGTTTAGTAAGGCGCTGTAGTATACATCAGCACGAGCATTCCGAAGATTGAGGACAGGCACTTACCCAGGCCATAAGTTTATGGCAGTAGTCTGCCTTGGTTTTTGCACGGCGGATGTCAAGACCAAGGGAAAAGGCGACAAAACGAAGAGCAGGGAGATTATTATTGAAGATGTGGCCCCACATTGTGTCGAAGCTGAGCGCGGGGATGGTATTGCCTTCAGGGACATCCGGCATTTCCACGTCTTCGTCGCTGTCGTCTTCGTCAAGAAGAGACTGGACAAGCTTAGCTTGGATTCGGTAGATACCGGGTAGGTCCGTCGGCGGATTCTTCAGCAGATATTCGGCAGGGCAGTCGTCAGGATCGTAGGCGACCCAGTCCTGTTCAAATGCGATACCGGCTATCTCCTTCTTTTTGGCGACCTCAGCATCTATTCGGAGAACTCTGCGACAATGGTAGTGAACCAGACCCTCCAAAATACAGTGCATTGAGTCGACAACGCCCATCCGAGTTGGGTCCCAGTATGGTAAGCGCCAGAGCTCGGACCAACGGACACCATGCTCTTTGAAGATCGTGTCGCGCTGCGCCTGTGTCGCGGCGTTTTTCCAGGCAAACGCCCAACGCCGCAGCTCATGAACGTTCCTTCGAGCCCAAGCGGGGTCTCCCAGATCAGTGCGATGTGTGGTCTCCACACCCTTGCAATTGCAGACTGTGCAAATGTGATGGGAGCCGACACCAGCCAAGCCGAGCATCTTGCGAGTAGCTGGGAGATCGTTCACGTTGATGGCGATAGCGATGTCGACCACGCATCCGGTATCAGACAACCCGGTGCGGGAGAGGCGGATCCCATGCCTCCAGCCGGCGACGAACTCGGTGATGAGGGGACGTAGGTAGTAGCCGATCTGGTCATGATTCGGTTCGTTTGGACCAAGAATTATGCTGAGCCACATGTACTCGTGCTTGTAGCGAATATCCTCGGGGAGATTCAGGTTCACGACGGCCAAAATCCCGACGGAGTCATGATTACCGCGTTTTCGCATGCCATGCGGGTTAAAAAAGTCCAACAAAATCTGGAACGCCAGTCGCATCCGATCCCCTCTCTTGATAAAGAGCTCTTTGGGAACGGGCCCCTCGAAGGTGCGGATGAACTCCGCCTCGAAGACGTTGTTCACTTCTTCGGGTGAAACCGGGCCATTCGAACCCGTCGCCAACGTCGCCTGTACGGCTTCGAATGCTTTATCGCAGGCGCTATTGCATAACGCCGCAATCTCGGGATCGGAAAGAACAGACGCCAAGTGGTCGGCGAAGTCGGGATAGACAAAGGGCTTGATCGGCCGCAGTTTAGACTGGCGATGTTCGAGCAAAGGTTGCAAGCACGGAACTGCAGGGCTATCCTTGTCGCGGAAGATGAAGTTTTCGCAGTGGGTGGGATAACTGGGCTCCTGAGTGAGTCTATTCACTTTGGGTTCGTGCGTGTAGTGACAAGATGGGCAAGTCGCAAGGATCCTGGTTTTTGGCTCGAGTTTGAACGTTTTCAATGCATCCTCCAACGTCGTCGGAAGTTGGGAGAGGACGTCACGCTGTTTGGCCGTATGCTCCGCGCCGGGGGGGGAGGACAAGGACATAGTCAGCTTGATGATCAGGGTAACCGTGTCGATGAGGAAGTTGCATGGGTTGGTGGCCAGCCCCAGGACAACGTTGGAGATAATGGCAAATAGGATCACGATTTGAGAGACGGTGTCATGGTCTCTGATAGGATCCTCGAAGTGGTGCTCTGCATAGACATGAGCCTTATATCGGTAACAGCGTCGGGAGTAGTGACATACCTGTATCAATCACTGGTCCCGGTCCATTAGCCCCGGCATTCACTGGCGGCAGGGTGGCCCCGACTACATCCACGAGCTTATCCAACGCTTCAGCTTCGGCGTGGACTTCGTCCCACATTTTTGCGAGCTCGGTGTCCCTTTTAGAAGCTTTGATGCTTCTCAAGAGCGTGCCTGCCGTGACCACCGTCTCGGCGGCTGCATCAAGCGCAAGACGGGTGGAGGCGTAGTCGGAGTTCTCGGCATATAACTCCACAACGAGATCCAGGGTTCTTTGTGCAGTACGAATACGGTCCAAAATGTCGGCGAGAGTGATTGCGCGCCGCTCTTTTCTAGTGGGCAGCGCTTTGCGCGCCGGGGCAGCGGTGTTAACGAAGGACTGGATGCTCGCAATAGCTTCTGCGGGCGAAGCTGGCTGGAAGGCAACTGGAGCCTCGGGAAGGGAGTCCTGGAAGTCGTCGCGGGAGCTAAAAAGCTTGGAATGCTGCTGTCCTCTGACATTTGGACCATCGTCGGTGATGACCAGCGCCGTTAACACATCGGCGAGGTTGTCGATGCCGTCGCCCCCGTCGTCGGCGTCGTCCGCGGTCAAGACCAACCCCGTTAAGACTTTGGCCAGCTGGTCGGTGTCGCTCGCCTCGTCGGTGACGTCCGCCCCTTGCGCTTCGCGGGCATCCTGGATTTCTTTTAGGTGCTTTGCCCGCAGACGGACTGTGACACGGTGTGTGCCCCCGCGCAAAGGACAATCCACACACTGATATGTCCGCGACATGAATCTGCCGACGTAGAACGTCAGACAGCTTCGGAAGGGGAGGTGAATACAGAGATGGCGAGGTGTGTTAACGCTTTTAAGCCGTTGCTGCTTTGTGATAAAAGGGGAAAGCGCCCGGGGATGGATGATTTGGGAACAATAACAATTGGAATCGCTTGTACTAGTGGATAGAATCGCATGCTAAATATCTAGAGATAGAACAAGATGAAGCATGCTACATAAGGCAGGATCAAACGCCAATCTCCGGTAAGCTGGTGCTCCAGGAGGAACAATGTGAATAAAAATTGCACAGGGATTTGGGGGAGAATGCGCTCTGGAAACGAAACTCAGTAACCCATACGCGCCGGGGACGATACGCGTACCATTCACCGGCGCGACTGGAGCTCGCAAGTCGCCGGGAGGCGTGTCGGAGCCGGCGGGCGCGGGCGCGGGCCCAGGAGCAGGCGCAGGAGGCTCAGCGACTGAGGCGCTAGTACGTGCCGTCGGCGGGGATGAGCCACAAGTAGGGCATACGTCGCATCGACGACAAAAGCTGTGGTCTATCGAAAATATGAGCGAAGATGTGAAGGATCAGAATGAGATACTCACAGCGGTATGTGGGTGGCTGGTGGGAGGTCCGCGAGCCGCGCGAAGCAGAGTGGAAAGAATGGGAGCTCATTTGATTTGCTGCAAGCGAGCATAGCGCAAGAGTCTTTTAAAGCCTGGAGAACAATTACTTAGGAAACAATTAGGGCGGATAACAAAAAGGACGCACCGATGGCCGAGGCTCACAGGTCAGCGAGTGCTCCAGCGTCGGTGTCGCTAGCGGGTCTGCACGCGTACAACGCGCCACAGTACCGTGAGCGACCGACCGACCCCTGCCGACGTAGAACGTCGGGCAGTGGTCACTTGCGGTGGTCAAAAACGGACGCATCGTCAGGTTTCGTCAGGTGACGATGCCATCGTCACATCATATCGTCACCGTCACATCACATCGTCTCCCAAACTTACAAGTCCACTGCGAGGCGTTGTACGCCAGCAGTATTCGATCGTCTCATCGAGCCAACAAAAAGACTATCAGACTCAACGAGAGTTGTCAGACCCGTTTTTTCCTACTTGGTAACATGGGCGTGATTTTTTGACAAATAAATTATTGTACAGTGGCCCGTTCATTTACAGCTATTGCATCTACAGTGCTAAGTAAGTTCAATCCCTCCTCCCAACGCCCGGCCTTCGCCGCCATAAGACGCTCATACTCTGCGGGATTGTTCTGTGCGAGCTCGCTGACAGTCTGGCACCCGTTATCGACGTAGCGGAATATCCCGCCGGCGCTGAACTGTGTGAATGAAACGCGCTCCTCGTCGTCTTGAACCGGGACGTTGGAGTGGGCGACCGTGGCGGACGGCAGGAGGATAAGTGCGCCAGGGGGGAACTCGATGACGAGCTTCAAGTCCCAAAGGACAAGATGTCCGCCTTTCTTGGGATTGAAGCGGCCGAGGGCTTGAACCGCGCACCAGCCAAAGGCTAGGTTGAGGACGTCCCGATGCTTGAATGTCCAAACATTGCGGCCGAAGTTGAAAGCAGCGCAGAAGAAGATGGAGCACCCGAAAGGACGCCGTAGATTGGGGTGGGATTCGCGGAGCTTCGCATCGCAGTCGCGGTAGTGGGTGTAGAGCCGCGGGGCCCAAAGAGCAAATGCAGCTGTCAGGGGCTTTGTGAGCAGGTAAGAGAGAAACTTGAGAAGAGAAGGCGCACCATCGGCAAAGCCGGCCAGGCGCCGAATATCCTTGTCGCCGAGGAGCCGTTCAGCGAGGCCCGTATACTCCTTCGTGTTGAGCCAGCACGGAGTCGTCTGGCCTTTCCCGTATGACAGCCCGACATTGATGGCGGCGAAGAGGCCGCGACGGTGCTTGCGCATGGAGGCGGGGAAGCGCGCCTCTGCGCCTGCGTCGCGAATGAGGTGGAAGGCCCGCTGGACGGCCGCGCGGTACTCGTCGTTGCAGGGCTGGCCGGCCAGGACGGCGATGATGCGGCCCTTGCTATCGATGAGAGGAATGGGGGTCCTGGAGGAAGTCGGTGAGAAAGGCGACAGGGAAGATCGGGGAGGAGGATATACGTACAGCCCATCCCACTCGACCAACTGGAAACCAAGCCCCAGCACGTTTGCAAGACAGCGGCGGACTTTGCTCCCGTACTTCGTGCTGGTGTCGTCGACTCGGGCGGCGTACGCGCCCATGGCGGCGGGCAGGGAGGAGCTATCCAGCTCGGTCGGAATCGGCGCAGCGGGACGCACATAGGCATCGGCGGTGGAGGCGGCGGGGACATGGCCGGCTTCCTGCTTCTTCTGGCGCTTGGCTTGCCGGCGGGCAGTGGCAGCGGCATGCTTCTTCGCCAGGCGGTGCGGCTTAGCAGGCCGCGTGCGGTGGGGGCCAGCGTGCGGCGGCTCAGCGCTAGCAACGACCTCCACGAATCGAGCGGGACCGCTGCGTCGCCGACGTTTGCGTGCGTGATTCGGCGGGCTGTCATCGTCGACGTCGGTCGGATCCCAGGGGTCCGACGGGGCTGCCGCAGGTGGAAGAGGCGGAGCGGACCACACATCGTCGACGTCGTTGAGGGGATCGGACGCAGCAGCCTCCGGCTGATCATCCTCCACTTCGCCAGCATCGGACCCATCCTCGTCCTCGTGGTCTTCCTGGCCAAAGCTCTCCGCAGCGCATGCGTTCGCAACGAGGGGGGCGTAGTCGAATCCCTTGCGCTCAAGCGGCGTCACAAACGCGGGGAGGCTAAGTGCGGAGAATTCTGTTCCACTACGTGTCTGCAGTCGAGGTGAGCCTTTTGAGTTTCCGCGAGGTGAGGGGACTTACGCGGCGCGCGAAGGACGGATACCAGAGCATTGAAGCAGCCTGGATGAAGGGGAGCATTAGCATAACGTGATGAAGAGGGTGGCACGTCGTCCTCGACACGCGATTTTTGCCTGGTTCATAGACGCGCCAGTGACCAGGTGCTGATTCCAGCGCGCAAGCAGGCTGAATCGAGCCGAGAACGACGCGGAAAGAAAGAAAACTGACCGAATTGGACGCGAGTCTTGGATGCGAAGTGACGAGGCGGGTGATTTGGTCACCTACCCTGCCGACGTAGAACGTCAGGCAGTCAGGAATTGGTGGTTGGTAAGATAAAAGCCAAGTGGCGGCGGTCCTACCGACGTAGAACGTCAGGCAGTACTGTGGTGGTGTGCTTTGAGGTTTGAGCGGACGGCGTGACGTGACGGCGGTGACGATGACTCATCGTGATGACCATCGTCATCCGATTTGAAACGCTAAGTCCACCACCACTGGTACTGGCGCTGCGCGACGTTGTACGTCGGCAGAGTTGGTCCTGATGGAAGAGCTGTGGCGCACTCTACCCATACCCACACTCTACCCATACCCACACGGAAGGCCCGAGCTATGCCCGTCGTATGCCTTAACACGATCTTCTCAACCCCTTCCACACCACCACTGCTCGACGTTCTACGGCGGCAGGGGTGGTGCCAGCGACGCTGTAGCGCACTCTACGCACACAGAATACTCGAGCGCCCGTTCAGCTGAACGTGCTTGCTGATGTTGTACATTTCGTCGCTGAAGCCAAGCCGCTCATAGAAATTCCCCGCGCGTCATTGCAATTGTTCAATAGCGTACTTGTCCTACATGATGTGCGTTGGCAAGATAGCTACCCTCCGGAACCCCAACGCCACTATCACTGCCGCTACCGCAAAAAACAGCTGCACAAAGATCACAGCCCCGCACATAATGCCCATCGTACCGAACCGTTTCTTGCTCTTTTTGCGCCAAACAAAAATCTCGTTCGAACCCGCCAGCTCGCGCGATTTGGCTGCAAAGATTGTGGGAACTCCGGCGCAGTCGGCTGCCTGAAAGTCGTTGTTCAGCACAACCTACAATCTTAAACGAGTCACTGACCGCGATTGTCTGGACCCACTCGCATGGGTCGACCCTCAACTCGTCGACGATGTTGCCGCTACGACGATCGTACACGTACACGACGCCGTGGTCGCTCCCACTGGCGATAAGCTTGCATTCCTCCAGAAGATCCACTTGTCGCAATCTCATTTGCTTCGTAACGGCAACGGGAAAGGTTTTTACGCGCGCGCGGTCATCCAAGCGAACGAGGTTCACGCCGGACGACGGCTCGTCCATGCAAACGACGCCTTTGCGAACATCCACAACAACATCGCCGCTGAGATGCCGTTAGCAAATGCGCAAAATCGGAGGGAAAGACCCACATGAGTCCCCCGACGTACCACGGGTCGCCGACTGCGTTCCCGTTGCTGCCGCGGAGCGTGTTCACTTGTCCATACAGCCCAAAGACCATAAGGTCCCTGTCGTTGCCGTGGATCTGGCCAAAGGCGACTGCTCTTGGCACAACATTTGTCAGCTCGAGCGAGAAGACCTCTGTGAGCGACATGGTGCCGGCGAGCGTGTGCACCTGAACCAGGCCGCCTCGATGGCAGACGGCGAGGCGATTGGAGGGCGCATCGAAAGCCAACCCGGTAATCTCGGCGGGGTTGACAACGCGAACGCAAGAGAGCTCCTCGAATACTACCAGCCCCTGAGTAAATCGTATCAGCACCAGAAACGCAGTGCAATAATGGTACACACGTCCTGTTTGCCTTCCTTCCAGCAAACGAGCTGACCGTTCTGTGTCCCATAGAACAAAGCTTCCCCTAAATCGTCTTCGCGCTTCACCCACACAAGCGCTGTGCTGGCCCCGCGAAGCTCGGGCGATCTTGGGCTTCCCAACTCGCGCATGGTGCTGAGGTCCCAGACCTTAGTGCCGTCGGTGCCTAAACAAGTTCACAAGCTGCAGTTTTACGTGCGACGCGTCCACTTACCTCCGCTGGCGAGAAGTCTCCCGTCGTCAGTTGCACGAAGCCGGGCGATTCCACCTGAGTGACCCCGGAGCTTGCTCTGCAGAACATAGGCGTCGTGCTTGGAAGTGCGGTGTAGCAAGAAAGACATTGTAGAAAAATCGGTGGGCGACTCCTCTCATCATTCCTCGGCGTGGTACTTAACTTTTTCCGACTTCAGACTTTGACAATCACGTCTTTTTCCTTGGAGATGGTCTCAATTGTCGGGCCCAACAATAATAATAATACAATGGTTTCCGGTCGACAATTGTCTCTCTCGGGATCATCGGGCTCGACGGGAACAGCGCCAGGTCTAGGCGCACGCGATCACGCGGATCCAGGCGGGTGTTATTGGATCTTTCCTTGCGGACATATCGATGGCTCCGCAACAATAAGGGTGAGCTGGCAAGTTCGCCTAACCCTCGCTAACCCTCGCTAAAGCCTCGGGCCCTGATATCTCCTCAATGAACACAACAAGCGGTCATCGCGATATTGAAACGCTTGAGATAGTTATTGTTCTTTCGGGTGGACGCGCTCGCCATTTATGAGGGGCGGACCTCTAAATTCTCTTGCACCATGGCTTCCTTCATGCGCTATGCCTCTCCTTTCGCGGAAGCAGAAAAGCCACCTGCTCCAGCTGTGCTGCTGCTCCTACAAACCGATCTCGGCGCCCGCACCTCCCAGGGTCTGCTGATCCACGAGGACTTGAAGCATCGAGTTCCGAGCGTCAAGAAGGCGGTTTTGTTCGCTGCGCCAGACGTACAGCACACTTATCCCCCTCCGCCGCTCTTTGTGGTCAAGATCCCCGCCCCCAAGGCGCTGACTCGCCATGCCATCGAGTGCCACCCAGAATGGCAACGCGCTGGCCGCAGCGAGCGCGAGACGGCGATCATCAAGGTGTGCTCATTTATATCGTTTTTCCTTTCTTTCTTGTACTGAATATATGATTTCAGAAAACCGTTCACGATCTGGTGGATCAAAAGTTGGACACGACCAAGTCGCTGTCCTACCAGGACCCGGACTATGTGGCGAAAGTCTTTGAGCAGGCGAGCATCCCAAGAATAGCCTGTTCTCCTTTGCTTATCACTACTGTACAGGCTGCACAGATGCATCCCGACCTGCACGAGTACGAGGGTCATTGGGCAACGCGTTGCATCGTCCAAGCGCGCCTGAAAGCAACCGCCACCACCGCCAACAACAAGGTAAACAAAGAATACGTGGAAAGCGCCCCTATGGCTGGACGGCGCTCCACCCGCAAGCGCAATAGTGTCAGGTCAATCGATTAGTTGTTGTCAAATATATAGTCAGCTATGAGTTTTGTAAATATTCCAGCCAATACACGGGCGGTGGAAAAAAATACTGGAGTGATTTAAGCTTGAGCCTCGTCTATGGATTGACTGGCAGGCGTTGTGGTGCATCCCACCTCGATATCGTGGGTGAGGATCACCGCATCGTCACATCGTCAAGATCACATGATCGCGTTTCGGCTGCGTCACGTTTACGTACAAGCACTTTATTGTCTCACTGACGACAAGTCGCCACCAACACTGCAAGGCGTTCTACGCCTGCAGGGTTACTGGAGGCTTGCGCCCGTTGCGCATGGGTCACGATTGACGGATCACTTTCTTGTCGTCCCCGCCTTGACTTCCATCCCCAGAACCGCCACACTGCCCGGCGTTGTACTCCTGCAGGGTGGTGGACGCCCTTGTTCCCAAATTCCCAAATGTCGGGCACAAGTACAACAATAACGTGTCGATAACAATAACCTGATCTTGGCCTTGGAAACAACAATAACGAAGAATGGCATAAATACCACCGCGCGCGACTCTCTCTCCCGGCACTCTCTATTCCTGCTTGCGCGCCTCCAAACGTTGTACGTGCGGAGCGAACAGGTTCACCGACACAATGGAAGAAGAAGAGCTCGAATATATGGACGAAGATACCAGCGCCATTGCCGGAAAGGTATGGACACACACTTTGTTTTGACAGTCCCTCTTGATTATTTCTTCACCCTTGAAGCGCCGTCACCGAAGCCCCGACAAAACCAAAGTACGCAGTGTACCTGGCCCGCAGCGTCAAGAGCTTGACAATGTAAGCCGCGCTTTCATCTGAATAAATCAGTAGCTTATAATCTTACAGGTTCGCGAGTGGGAGGCATACCATAAGGACCAAGTTATAGCGGCCAGGCATAAGAGCCGTGAGCTCACTGCCGAGAACCAGGTGCTTCACGCACAGCTTGCCGCCCAGCTCGAAGCTGCAGAGAAGCTGCAAGCCGAACACTTCGCTCACCTGAGTTCTTTGCACGAAGAACTCGACAGCAAAACCCGGGCCATCGAGGAGCTGCAAAAACACGAAGGCCAAATGGAGGCCCAATTTCTTGGGGACCAGCAGAAGCTCGAAGCGCTGGTGAGATGTTCCGATATGACACAAAAAACCTTACTGAGGCTATAGCAGTTGAACGAGCGGAACATGGTGTTTCCTCAATTAGTAGAGTCGCAAAAATTGTTGATGCAACGGAACCAAGAAGTAGATATGGTCAAACGTCTTTTGGTCAGGCGGTGCATTGTATCCGTAAATTTACCGCAACTGAGCTCCATCATTCAGGATCGGAAAACAGACGAGCTCCTTCAGCTTCGTTCCTCCACTTACGCTCGAGCCAAGAAGGCTCCCCACACGCCTCCTCCCCGTCGCGGGACGCGCGCCAGTCTGGATCCTGTTCGCAACTCGGGCACCCGCACCATCGAGATCCCACTCGACCCCATTCCAATCCCTGCAACGCCCAGGCGGGAATCCAACCCGAAGCCCAAAGCAGCCCAACAATTATCCGCCACCCCCGCGTTCGCCAACTTGCTCGGCACGGATGTCGAAACATTGGCCGGCGTGATGGACCAGCTGAAGCTGCTCCTCAAAGGCGACGGCGTAACGCTGAAAATCAAGAAAACAACGCCCAAGAAAGGGAAGTCCCAGGCGGCGACCTCCCAGAAACCGGAGAACAGGGATTTAAAGAACTACATCAATGTCAGTAATATCACAATCTCCTCTTATCATGAATCTAAATCAAACTGGCCCACAGAAACTTCTACGCGATACCACGTATGCTAAGTTTGGCGTAACGCAAGCGGCCGACTTCCAGATCTACAACCCAGCCGAACCAGACGACGTTACTGCCTGTGAAGATGAGATTGCCGATCCAGCGGACAACCTTTTCCGGTGGGATTTCAGCCCTGGATACATTCAATCGCGTTGGAACGAGCTCATGATTGCGAAGATCGTCGACGCGGCCCTGGCGGAGGATGGGGAGGATGGACCCATTGCCGAGAGCGGCATTGAGCGCGATTCTTTGGAGGCGCTGATGGTGGACAAATTGAGCCGCTATCGAGCGGGTTGGAAAGATTTCCAGCCGCGCTTCAATGACGGCCTGGGCCGCATGGAGACGAAGCGAGAGGCGAGGGAGCGTGGTACGCATAAATTCGAGCAGCATCAACTTGGTTCCCGAAGCAACTCTTCCAAAAAACGTGTAAGTCGACCTCGGTGAAGCTCAGGAAAAATGCTGAACCGTATCTCAGAAACTCGAAGTCCGCGTCGAAACGATCAAGGCCACCATTGAGATAAAGACGAGCGAGGGCAAAGCACGCGATGTCGCGGCTTGGGAAAGGCTACTGGGCGTGGCTGAGCATCTCACAGAACAGGGGATGTCGTCCGAGGAAGAAGACGAGATCGAGGTGGAGGGCTCCAAAGTATTGGTCTACAGGGTCAAGCTTTGTGTCTGGCGTGAGCCCCGTGTCGCCGACTACTTGCGCCTCGTGGATGCGCAAACGGCCGTGTTCAGAAAGCACCAAGCAGGACCCGAGCCCGCCCCGAGACTCAAAAGTCACGTCCGAGGGAGTTCCAATGCTCCGTGTGGCCTTCCCAAGAGCCTTTACAATGCTGAATGGCTCAAGAAGGTGCCACCTGCTTACCTTAAGGAGCTGAACGTATCCAAGGAAGCTTTCGAGTTGTTTGTGGCGGCGACCGACAGGATGGTAGTTTGAACGGCAGCCCTGGGTCAATCAATCAATTGCCAGATATACGAGGCACACATGTACTACTATGAGTTTTGTAAAATTTTCATAGTCTAGCCAATACACGAGCAGCTGGATTATGGAATAACATCGTGCGCGAGAATGAGATCGTGCTTTCTGATCTAGAGTGACGATCTTATCGCGAGCCATCAGTCACTAGTGTGACGATCACACATCGCCACATCGCCAACTACACATCTGCCACCACCAGCCCAATTCCGAGCGAACGCAAAGTGCTCTGCACCACGTTCAAACGGTATCGAGTGGAAGATACACATTGCGTCCAGTGATCGTCCTCCATGCCAGTAATCACTCTCGAGCAGCTTGAGCGCCAGTCTCTCTTCTTCCTGCCTGGGATGCCAGTTCCCGCCATCGCCGACGTGGATCAGTACCCGGGCTTTTGGTTGAAACCCAAAAACGATACGACTCAACCGAGTCTCGACTGGGACCCGTGTTCCGCGCGGGTCTTCACACCCGTGGCGTGGAACCGCGACGAACATGAAAACGAAACGGTTTGGACCTTGAAAGACGCCATGCCCGAGCGCGACGGGATTTATGTCGACAGGTAAGTCGACCTGGGTTTCTGCTTCCTTTCAATCTTTATCCAACCATAATAAGTTACTCATTTCGTGGGCCATTTACAGCCACCAGAGGGATGCTGCTAGCCTTCCCAACACCCAGGTTCGCACGCACAAGTGTTTGGCCCACGCGCTCTTCGACCATTGGATCCGTTGCCAAGTCTCGCATGAACATTGTTTGCAGGCCAACGAACTTCGTCGTGCGGAAGCCAAGCGATATCCAGGGCACGTCGCTCTTGACGATGAATCGGTGGAATACATGGGAATGGGCTGGCGCGCGCGCGCGTTCTTCGCGGGTGAAGGTACCGTGGACCGCCTGCTGTCTGTCTCTTCGCGCGCCGTGTTTGAAGCTCACCCCGACTCCGACTCCGACTAGTCCACAGCCGTTTTGGATTTTAACTGGTTAGTGAGGGAACGTGGCGGACTGGTATTTCTTGTAATCTGGGTAGAACAACGACCAGAATGTATTCAATATGCGTGTAATCAGTGTTCATAATGCAGCTCATGATTTCCTTCAACTACATCTGTGATGACCGACCTTATAAACCCACCGCGGAGGATCGACCTGATTATCTAGAGTGATTATCTCAAGTGACGATCTTATCGCGAGCCGTCACTGCGTCACCGGTGTGACGACCACACATCGCTAATACACAATCTGCCACCACCGACCCGATTCCGAGCGAACGCACAGTGCTCTGCACCACGTTCAGACGGTATCGGTGGAACGTACAGTGCTCTGCACCGCGTTCATTGTGTAGCATCGCGTTCAGTGTCAACTCGCCTCCCGTCCACTGTGCAGGTGCTTTAGCGCGCGCGCTCTTCACCATCAACATCTGCGGCTTCCTCTTGTCTTGATCGAAATCCGTCGTTTCTGGTGAGCGGAGTTCCCAACTCAGGAAGCATTGTGCCCATGAACGTTCCAGGTACCTGAGGTATGGAATCCTCCACCTCCAACTCACCTACGTTGCCCCATGTGCGAATATTTCCTTCTTGCCCGGCTACTTGCTCAGTTGTTCCAGGGCGCGCATCATTTTGACGGGCACATCCAGAACCGCATGGGCGTCTTTGGGGTGCACTATGGTGACCCTGACTTTCTACTCGACATACCGAGCCCAGAGAAGGCGGCCGCCCCCGACGGGTACAATTTCGATGCCGAGGACTTCAGGTGTCCGCGCTGGGTCAACCCCAAGTTTCCCTACCTCGTTCTTCTGCCCAAATACAACCCCTTTCACGGGCCCCTATTTTCGTGCCTCAACGTCACCAAGAAGAACCTCCCCATAGAGCAGGTAGCGGTCGTCCCGCTCGGCGATAAATGTCCTCAAACCCGATGGGGTCTCGTGCAGTCGCTCATCGACCGTTGGGTGAACCTGGAGAGCCTCCTCCGTCTGACCCTGCGGACGATGATGGGCATCTACGGCGGTCCTGCTGCCACGGGGGTGTACACATTTCTGAGCCCCATATGCTACCGCTATACGGAGAGATATGCTTCCTCGTATCCAAGCGCTGTAGACATCGCTCTCCGCTCGCGGGATGCATTTCTCCCGATGATGGCAAAGATCACCTTGATGATCATTCTCCTCGACGCGCAGGCCAAACAGGCCCTCGCGTCGCTCCCGCCCGACGACTGGAGGACTCGGCTAGTGAAGCTAACAAAGCTTCCCTGGCAGTGGCTGGATGACTTGGAGCATTCTGCGGTGGGAGATTTCACCATCGATCGCATGGGGGGCCTAATCGACCTCACATTATCGAAAACACACCCCAATCACCAACTCCCTCGGCATGCTCGCTGGCTCTTGCCTCACCTTCTCGGCAGACACCGCGTCCCTCTATACTTCTACTACGGCCAGGTGTTCCCTCTCAAAGAGCCAGTCCCCGACGCTCTTATTGAGAAAGGTTTTGTTCCCGAAGCGGACGAAATCTCGTACTTGCAAAACATTCCCGGCGACGTCGCTTTCAGCCCATGGTCGCTTAAGTCATCAGTCTGGAAAAGTCGCAGAGATGGCGCACCGTCGTCTCCCTCTCCCTCACATGCAGCGCAGACATATCAGCACTCGGAAACACTAGCCGACTCGCCTGTCCCCGTCAAATCTTTCCCGGCGGTCGAACGCGGCAGCGGTCAGAAAGCAGGAGAAGATATACACGCTTTTATGGAGCGTCGCAGGCTACATAACGCCAAGCGGACTCAGCTTGAGTCTTCTCAGGCAAGGACCAGTCGTCTTGCCAAAGAACAGCACGCATCCAAGGGCGCGCCACCGGGCAAGAAGGGAGCTTGTGTGTTCATATGGGAAGAAGAGGATGGCGGGTTCTTCATCCGGCGCGCGTGCAATCGCCAGGACGCGGTGAGACGGCCCGAGAACAACTAGGCCCAACATCAGGCTATTTTGCGATTTCTTGGGTATAAGTCATGCCTAGGAGGTCCAAGGTGCTTACCTAGGCCAGTTTTAGACATGCCTAGGGACCCAGTTCGGTGATACAAAGGAGAGCCAGAGTGAGCTCCGGCTGCTGGCTGTAGTATTTCACGCTTGTACATAAAGTTCAAGCGGAATACACTATCAAGGAGATATACCCAAAAGCCTAGACCTTCAATACGGATATATGACTACCAGGAGAACCAACGACTGCACAGATAACATCCTAGGGCATTTGATGAATGCTAGGCCCCAGAATTGTCAGCCCAGAGCTGTCTCTAGTAATGTCGTTACAACACCTAGGGATAATTCATTAATGGGAAAGCTGCTACTCTGAAGGCTAGGGGCCTTCAGTGACTGTTTGGAACAAGTTAGAACACTTGAATTCGAGTTCGGCATGGTTCTAGAGAGCTAGATCAAGAATGTTGATGTGCCTAGGCACAGAGTTCCAATTTACTAGTGAAGGATCAGAACGGATCATAGGCAATCATCCCGGCAGCATGGCCTGATGATTTGCCTCGGCATTCGTTCAGATGTTGAGTTGGCTTGCCAGAATCATGGGGAATCATTCGGCATGAGTACATGTGATTTTACAATGACTCAGTGGCCGGAGTGCCCGAGCCTTGTGATTCTGAGGATGAGAAAGCACCTCGGGATTGCCCGAGTTGGACAGAGAGATGATAAAGCACCTAGGTCTTTTCATAAATGACCTCGGGATTGATGCATATCAGAAGAATGAACCTCGGGGTTGCCTTAATTGGCCAGAATGACGAAGAATTGCCTCGCTCCTTTAGAAATGACTCCCACTTATCCCCGTTTTCCTGTTTACATAATGTCCCTGCCTGTACAGTATAAATACCCAGTAGAAACTCGAAGTAGGCCAGTTCATTTCACCCCCAGTTGCTCTCCTTCATTGGTGGAGTGCTGGTTGGTGTGGGGTGTTCTCAGGTCAGCTTCGCAAGGATAGTTCTGTCTTTGTTTGTAGTCTGCTCTTTAAAATAGACGTTGATTGTTGCTCTGGAAAAGATTGAGTCGGAATTAAGCTCTAGCATTGTCTGTCCTGTTCAAAGGCATTCATGCACCATTGAGTCGCTGTAGCACTGGTCTAAGCTCCAAGAGAGTTGCCGTTGGGTTCTGAATACTAGACGTATTGCCTTGCCCCCGGATCTTTTCTGTTGTCTTTTTCATTGGTTGCAGGGCTCCACCCCAAAAAGCGCTGTATAGGATCGTCTTCAGTGCTAGTCCCTTAAAAAGAGCTGTGTTAAACGTTGGCTGTAGACTCGAGATTGGGAGTGTCATGGTCCTCGCGTCTATTCTGACTAGGCGGATACAACCCGTGAACTCATCCAGCTGCTCTGGCAGGACGGACGAATAGGAACTGTTTAGTTGGACACTTGTTGCTGGCAACCTCGAATTGAGCAGTCTTTGCGGAGCCCCAGATCAGGTAGTTGGCTATCAGGAAGTGTTCGAAGCATGGATAGAATAAAACCTACAAAAACATATGGTTCATTGAGGTGTTGAAGTCGTGTTCAGTTAGCTTTGCCTACTGATGTCTATAGAGAATGAATATTCGTCGTCGCTGTTGAAATGATGTACAAACCTTTGAGATTCTTGGCTTTGCTGTCCGCATACTACGGATCGGACCCCGAACTGCAACTTTGATGACTGCGCTATAGTAATAAGGGTGTGTGTGTGTTTGTGGTGTGTTTGTGGTTTGGTTTGTGGTTGGGTTTCGGTGGTTCATTTCACTAGCCATTCACATTCGCTCGCATATCCTATGGTCAAGCGCAACGTTACATCTGGAGCCCCACGCGGGGGGGTCCAGTCATGAATCTCAAAAATTATTTCAACTACGGGGGAATGAAGAAAGTCCTTTCTAGACTTCGGTCAGAGAAGGTTATTGAACCAGTCTTTCGAGACCTGTTAGTGGACACCCCTCAAGGGGAGAACAACGAGCCTAGGGAGCTTGATTGCTTTCTTTAGCTGTTGGTCTTGGGTTGTTCGTAACGAATTTGAGGGAGGCTACCGACTTTTTGAATGCTGCTCTAGTAGTTCAAACTGTTGAAGCTGAAGTTTAACAAACTCTGTGTTAAGCTTTAGGTCTGGAAGAGCATGCCCCCTGCTGTGCTTCGCAGAAGCCAGTAGAACATCACGCTCTCCGGAATAAAATCCAAGTCATACCATTGAATGCATGGCCAAAATTGCAGTTTGGGAGACAAAGGAAAACATGCATCTGTAACTAAAGTGCTGTCTGCTCCGAGATAGTTGAAACCACGGTTCGGATGCTTCTTGTGCAAAGTCAATCTTTGTGCAAGCCCTCTAAGGGAAACAATCAGTTCAATGAGTCGGCTGGATTGGGGTTGATACAGTTGAAGCTTGCTGATCATTGACATGATAACAGTTTGGACTCAAGTTGGAGATAGTAATGGAGGTCATAATAATATTTGGGGCAGTCGTCAGAAGAAAGCTATGGAATGTCAGAATAAGTGCAACTTCAGAGGCATGAATTGCTTCAGTGGATTGGCACGTATAATGGCCTCGAAGTTCGAACGAATGTTGAATAGACTCTTGAACCTGAAGCAATGTAAGGTGCTAGGAGTCTATATGACATGAGATGAAGCCCTAGGGGTGAATTCTAGAGTTGGTACCAAGTACATCTTGTATTGCAACGACGGGACAAGCCCTAGGCAGGATGAACGATTGATGAATGAATAACTGAAGCGTTGAAAATGTGTCGCTTGCTTTGAATCCGATTTGGCTATCTTCCATACAAGAGAACCTCAACCGGGGACGGTTGAATCGACAAAGTTTGAGGGAGAAGGCTGGAATGCGAACAAAGCCTTCAGATGAGCACATCAATCAACTATCAAGCAAAAGTTTACATTCAATGATGTTGATTCGGGATGTAGTGTATACGGAAGGGTCTGGAGTTCAAGTCAAGAACATGCAATTGAAGTCCGAAATTTGAGCTGGAATCATACAGTAAGACTTTGAGAGTGTCCGGACTTGACAACGTCAGGAGAACCCCATGACCTTTAGTCGAGACGATAAATGAGTAGCAGGTTCCAGGAAAAGGTTACAATGGTTGCTACAGAATTATCTTTGCTATCCTTCGCACAAATGGACTCAACCGGGGACGGTCGATTGCTACAGTGAGGGGGAGAGGGAGAATACATTGGGAGTAGCCTAGCCTAGGCTTTTACCTCTGGATCATCATGTGAAAGTTTTTTCGAAGTCAGTACATTGCACAAAAAGAAGGGTGTGAAGCCTTGGAGACCTTTCAGTAGCTCCAAGCAATGGTGACCTCGCTTTTGCGAGTAGAGAGAGATGAACCTGGGTTGAACAGGGAATGAATCAAGTCAGGCATGAATACAGAAACAAGGCTAGTAAACTCAAAGGTTGAAAACCTGCACTTGTTGAAGTGCCGGCAAACAGAAGCAGAGCGAACGATACATGCGGGGAGGTTAGACTTTGTGAATAGCTTCGAAGATGAGATCTGTGGGAAAGATCAGTCCAAGCAGTTGGGCATAGAATGTTGAACTATTGAATGGCATAAGAGGCACATAAAAATGAACGTTCCAGTGAAGATATCATTCATGGAACCACTGAACATTGTAAAGCAAACTCCGCTGAGCAACAACCGGGGACGGTTGAGATTTAGTGAGGGGGAGATGAGACGGCCCGAGAACAACTAGGCCCAACATCAGGCTATTTTGCGATTTCTTGGGTATAAGTCATGCCTAGGAGGTCCAAGGTGCTTACCTAGGCCAGTTTTAGACATGCCTAGGGACCCAGTTCGGTGATACAAAGGAGAGCCAGAGTGAGCTCCGGCTGCTGGCTGTAGTATTTCACGCTTGTACATAAAGTTCAAGCGGAATACACTATCAAGGAGATATACCCAAAAGCCTAGACCTTCAATACGGATATATGACTACCAGGAGAACCAACGACTGCACAGATAACATCCTAGGGCATTTGATGAATGCTAGGCCCCAGAATTGTCAGCCCAGAGCTGTCTCTAGTAATGTCGTTACAACACCTAGGGATAATTCATTAATGGGAAAGCTGCTACTCTGAAGGCTAGGGGCCTTCAGTGACTGTTTGGAACAAGTTAGAACACTTGAATTCGAGTTCGGCATGGTTCTAGAGAGCTAGATCAAGAATGTTGATGTGCCTAGGCACAGAGTTCCAATTTACTAGTGAAGGATCAGAACGGATCATAGGCAATCATCCCGGCAGCATGGCCTGATGATTTGCCTCGGCATTCGTTCAGATGTTGAGTTGGCTTGCCAGAATCATGGGGAATCATTCGGCATGAGTACATGTGATTTTACAATGACTCAGTGGCCGGAGTGCCCGAGCCTTGTGATTCTGAGGATGAGAAAGCACCTCGGGATTGCCCGAGTTGGACAGAGAGATGATAAAGCACCTAGGTCTTTTCATAAATGACCTCGGGATTGATGCATATCAGAAGAATGAACCTCGGGGTTGCCTTAATTGGCCAGAATGACGAAGAATTGCCTCGCTCCTTTAGAAATGACTCCCACTTATCCCCGTTTTCCTGTTTACATAATGTCCCTGCCTGTACAGTATAAATACCCAGTAGAAACTCGAAGTAGGCCAGTTCATTTCACCCCCAGTTGCTCTCCTTCATTGGTGGAGTGCTGGTTGGTGTGGGGTGTTCTCAGGTCAGCTTCGCAAGGATAGTTCTGTCTTTGTTTGTAGTCTGCTCTTTAAAATAGACGTTGATTGTTGCTCTGGAAAAGATTGAGTCGGAATTAAGCTCTAGCATTGTCTGTCCTGTTCAAAGGCATTCATGCACCATTGAGTCGCTGTAGCACTGGTCTAAGCTCCAAGAGAGTTGCCGTTGGGTTCTGAATACTAGACGTATTGCCTTGCCCCCGGATCTTTTCTGTTGTCTTTTTCATTGGTTGCAGGGCTCCACCCCAAAAAGCGCTGTATAGGATCGTCTTCAGTGCTAGTCCCTTAAAAAGAGCTGTGTTAAACGTTGGCTGTAGACTCGAGATTGGGAGTGTCATGGTCCTCGCGTCTATTCTGACTAGGCGGATACAACCCGTGAACTCATCCAGCTGCTCTGGCAGGACGGACGAATAGGAACTGTTTAGTTGGACACTTGTTGCTGGCAACCTCGAATTGAGCAGTCTTTGCGGAGCCCCAGATCAGGTAGTTGGCTATCAGGAAGTGTTCGAAGCATGGATAGAATAAAACCTACAAAAACATATGGTTCATTGAGGTGTTGAAGTCGTGTTCAGTTAGCTTTGCCTACTGATGTCTATAGAGAATGAATATTCGTCGTCGCTGTTGAAATGATGTACAAACCTTTGAGATTCTTGGCTTTGCTGTCCGCATACTACGGATCGGACCCCGAACTGCAACTTTGATGACTGCGCTATAGTAATAAGGGTGTGTGTGTGTTTGTGGTGTGTTTGTGGTTTGGTTTGTGGTTGGGTTTCGGTGGTTCATTTCACTAGCCATTCACATTCGCTCGCATATCCTATGGTCAAGCGCAACGTTACAGCGGCTGACCGTTGGGATGAGTTTACCCCTAACCAGCGCGTCTACGATTCCTTTTCAAATCAGTGGGATCTTTGCACTGCGTTGGCTCCCACGGAAGACGCAGAGCCCGATAATCAGTATGACGACTACTACGACGATGACGACGACTTCCGTTATCACGAGCCCGCTTCACCTGCCGACCTCATTCCCTCGATTCCTGATGTCCCCGGGCATCAAACAATGGAGGAGGAGACCGGCGAGAGGGCCGCGCAAGTCCTTGAGCGGGCGTACGATTTAGATCGCGAGCATGTAGACGAAGAT
This sequence comes from Mycena vitilis, assembly GCA_029203975.1. Lineage (NCBI taxonomy): Eukaryota > Fungi > Basidiomycota > Agaricomycetes > Agaricales > Mycenaceae > Mycena > Mycena vitilis. Next base: position 65,860 of record JARGYF010000220.1, on the reverse strand, counting down.
GCAGATCACCTGGCCGGGTGGCGAAAACAAGAAGTCAAATCCACCCTCACCCTCCGCTTCGGCTTCAACGAGCCTGCAGCGGCTCCCATCTTCTCCCCCCAGCAGATGGAATCCAAGCAATGCGGGTGGATTGTGGGTGACACCGCCTGGGCTGTCCCCGACGATGACCCCTCGCCACTCAGGATCTTCCTCCGACACCTTCTCGATGGCGACCTGAAAGGCTTCCAAGCCGAACTGTGCGATCTGACCTTGCAAGATTCTGACTTGCAACTCGATTGGAATGTCGACGTTGAGATCTTCGGTCACCGGGAAGGGAAAACAATCTATTCGATCCGCCCACACGGTTCTGAAGCTTCCGGTCCCTCGATTTTACTGGCCAGCGCTGCCACTGCCCTTCAAATAGTCAGGTCGGGCTGGGGTGATAGTCTCGCGCATCTCATCCGCAACCTCGTGGAATTAGGCGCGGAGTTCTATCCCAGCTGGCAAAGACCGGTTCATCGTGCGTCTCTTGCTGCCCCATCTACGGCGACTTTAGGTCGCCGTCCTCCTGGCTATAAACCGACTCACATCGATCATGGTGTCTACGTTCAGCAACGGGACGCATTCCTACGCTCGCCGCGTGGTCGCGCGGCTCTCTTCTATGGGGGCGTCGTCGGCCGCCTCGCTCGATTGGCAATTCAAGATTTCGAGGACGTCGCTTGTCTCGACCCGTCCGAAGACATCCTCGAGGCTGGAGCACACGTGTCGAGCGCGAATGGGGAGGAAGCGCGGTGGCATGAAGCCCTTACAGACAAAGAGATCCACCTTATCTGTGGCGTATACTTGGTTGAAACGGGCAGGTTTATCTAACCTATCAATGCTGATGTATACTAATCTCATTCCAGGGCAAAAGAGCTCTAAAGAAGAAGAAGGGGAGCAACTGAAGTACATCTCCTGGTGGCCAACACCACCGGCCTTCTTCTCGTCTGGTCTCAACACGGGTTGGTGGAATGCAAATTGCGAGCGCTGGTTTGTGAATCGAATGAAGGACATTGAAAAGCGTACTGCCCCCCTTTTCACGTATACTCAATGGAAAAACAAGATTAGGTTCGGAACTGCCGCCCGCAAGACTGCGGTGAAGCTCGATGAGCTTTCCGCACAGTATCTTGGCACACGCTTGCTGCAGTAATTTAGCAGGTCATGTATGTAATCTAATCTAATCTATGCACAACTTATCATTGAATTTGCCAGACGCCGTCCAGATGCAGTTTGACTCGCCGAGTGAAATTGTCTAAAAACGTCTCGGTGTAGCCTTAGGTTGTTGATTGTTAAAGTGGGAGGTCATGTACATGTATATTTTCAAATTCGTAATATAATTGGTCTTTGCACGCGATGTTAACATACGCGTGACGATCTCAAGCTTATCATGAAGGTCACATTGTCACACAGCCACGCCTTACCCACTCTGACACCGCGAGCGCGACCCACCTCTTCCTCGACAACCACACCTCTTCCCCGACAACCACCACTTGAACGTACAGTGCGTAGCACGGCGTTCAAAAGATATTGGCAGAAAGTCCTCCCACCTCTTCCCAACTTCGAGTGAACGTACAGTGCATAGCACGGCGTTCAATGGCGGAAACTGAGCCTGAGCCTCAACGTTTCTGGAAGGAAACAAAATTCCGCCCACAAGCGAAAGCCTGTTATACGAAAGGGGCGTGGCCTCCACGTCCGCCAACGAACGGGCTCGACCCTTTCCAGTTCCTCGAGGCGAACCCAGGTCTGGTGGACACCCTGCGATCGCAGTGGAGGGACGGAGAGGCGCTTTGGGGAGGCCAAAGTGCATACGAAGATGATGTGGTACAGATTCTGGGTGCAGAGGCCTATTCATGCGAAGGATTCCCTCTCGCTCGCAACATAGCCCCAGTAATCACCGTATTCCCCGAGTACAAGGCCTTGTGGGAGCAGCTAACGACGCTATCGACTGAGGGCAGAGGATACGACTCCTTCCACATCCATGGCGGGCCTGGGATAGGGAAATCCTGCTGCCTCTTGTACATCCTTCTCAGAGCGGTGAAGGAAAATCGACAGATCATGACCCTCGATGATCACAGCCTGACACTTTTTTCTGGAGGAAAGATATGGCACCATGCTCTAACTTCACAACCCCAGTGCGAGACTGAGTTCTGGGCGCATCAGGGCATCGCCGACGAAAACGTCTGGGGCCCTAAATTGCAGCACAAAGTGTGGGTGCTTGTAGATGGTAAAGCAGGGACCACTCCGGACCCCTTTGTCACAAATACCCTCGACTTCTTCGTGATATACGCGTCTTCGCCAGATGCGAACCGCACGGCATGGCTCAGACCGCGAGACACTGCCGTGTATACCATGCAACCGCCGCGCTGGAAGGAACTGGTCACAGCGTACGTCTTCGTATCCATCCCACATCCATGTCCTGATGTCGTTCATAGCTTCCGTTACTTCACACTCAGGACGGAGTACTTATCGTTTGACCGACAGAATGAAGCAGAAGTGATAGCCAAATTTAAAGACCTCAGAAGCAACTTTGTCAAATATGGGCCGCAAGCCCGTGTTCTTGCCAACTTGCTGTGGAAGAATGAGTCGCCAGACCGCGACATTGAGGAGGGCTTCCAGAAGCTGAAACAAAAAACCCAGCTAGGCGGGGCTGCCCCAACCACTCCGTCGTCGGGACCGCACACCATTTTTCGCATTGTTCGCCTGGGCGATGGATATCCCCACGACTCTACACAGGAGATACAATCTCCTTACCTTCGCAACAAGATGTTGGAAGAGACAAAAGGCTACGTTGTCAAACAGCTCATCGACAACTTCTGGGACCACAGTCCACCGGGATTCATCGGACCGCTTTGGCAGTCCGTTGCCCTCAAAGTCATCAGCGGGGATTACAAATATGGTGGAGAATTGAAGCTACGCGAGACCAGCTCCAGACCCACCACTTCACAGAATAAAGTCGTCGGAGCGCTGGGCAGAGAGTACCCGGCCCAGTCGTTCCGCAATGTCACCAAGAAGGAGTGGAACGACGCGAAAATTGCAATCGAGGACGCCAGGGCGCAGACGCAGGCATCCAAGGCAGGAAGGGGGAGGGCAGCAGTAACGGAAAAGCCCAACGAGTCGAGAAAGCGAACGTTGGCAGTGGCCGCGGAGCATGCGGGCCAAATCGAGGAGCCCTCTGCAAAGCGACCCCGAACGGATTGCCCCGAATCATCGTCGATGGCCACTGAAGATCTGGAACCATCGGGACCGCCTCCAATTCCCGACCTTCCCTTAGGCAAATTTGTGCAATTCACCCGAAATGAGGACTTGCCTGCGGAAGGCGTTTTAACATGCCCCCGGGACGCGTTTTTCCCAATGATCGACGGGTATACGAAATGGGGAGACCGACCGGTGTATTTCCAGACGAGCACCGCCTCGAATCATAAGGCAGCTGTAGTGGCAGCGATAAAGCGACTGGGTCTCCTCACCAATTCCCACCTCCTATCGGAAGCCGTCAACAAGTGGATTTCACAGGGAAGGACGTCGGCGTCGTCGTCGAAAGACGGCCCGAGACCTCCTCCCCTTGAACCCAAGGCCATCTTGATCCTTGTTGGGGCTGCCAGCAAGGAAAACAAGCCCCCACTGACTCTGAGCGTCCCGGAGGAGGATTGGGAACTTTTCAACGCCTCGTTTGATGTCTTCTATCTCGAGATTGACATCGCCATGCTGCAGTACGACGGAGCTGTCGCAAACTTGGCATCGCCGAGTTGAAGAGCTGTCACTGAGCCTTGAGAATCCCGTCCGTCGACGGTGGCCACCTTCATGTTTCATACCCATCCGTCGGCGTCGCCTGTTGCTTCTATGTCTACCTGTCTTGTATCCTCGCTGTACCCGTATTCTCGTAGCTGGCTGAATTTTTTTGTGTAATTGTATCACGGCAATGGTGTTTTTTTCTTTGAAGGGATTGTAATAATATATATCATTGAAGATTGTTGACGACGACGAGCACCTAAGTAAGATTATCGTCACTACGACTGTGAAGATCACACGTCGTCAAATCCACCAACGAAATCCGAGCGCGAACGTGGGTGTGCGTAGAGTGCGCCCAACCCCAGTATCACCAGCTCTGCCGACGTACAACGTCGCGCAGCGCCAGAGTACCAGTGGTGGTGGACTTGGCGGATGACGATGGTCATCACGATGACTCATCGTCACCATCGTCACGTCACGCTCGTCCTTCACCACCACCAACAACGAGCGCGAAAGCGCGAACGTACAGTGCGTAGCACCGCGTTCGCGACTGGAACGTACAGTGCTTTGCACGGCGTTCCCTGGCCCTCTCGCGCAACTGTCTACTGCGGTCTTGCTGGCTCGACGACCTAGACTTCTCGGTCGTCGTCTCCTCCATTCCCTGCGTCTCCTTGAGCGTGGGTTTGGCTCGACGACCTAGACCACCCGATGTGGTCGACTTCTCGGCCCTCGTCTCGTCCATTGCCTGCGACTCTTTGAGCGTGGGTTCTGCCTCGACGACAACATCATTGTGCTCCTCATCGGCGGCATCCCGATTGCTCGGGGTTGGGGGTGAGTCTTTTCCCCCTGCTTTGGTGTTTTCTTTGGCGATGTCCTTTCTTTGTGGGCGGGGTCTGTTGAGTGCGCAAGGAGTTGGGAACCTTTCTCTTCGCGCGGATTGCGGGATTCGCGCTCTGAAACGATTCGCTGGTCTTTTGCGGCTAGCCTTTTGGTCTTCGGAGAAGTACGCGGTCGCGTCCCACTCCCCCTCGGTCTTCTTTCGTGCTCCGCGCAGGCTGTTCTCTTTTTTTTCTCTCTTTTCTTTTCCCGGGCGCTCGCTGCGTGCATAAGCGCCTAAGTTCGGTCACCTCCCCCTCGACCGTTTTTGGTCGTTCTCCACATCCATTTTCTTTGGGCCGTGGCCCTTTCGGAGAGTGCATACTGGGGGCAATGCGAGTTGCGCGCTGCGCTCTTTGCGTTCTCCGCGGTGTTTGAGGTGGTATCGATCTCGGGGGGCCGAGGTGCAGAATTCGATATCGTTCTCGAAGAAGGGTGAGGTGGTGGCTTGGCCCTTCCTCCACGAACATCGTGGGATATGTGCTCGTCCTCCGCTGTCGTCATTATTGGCTCGGCGTTGTTTCGGGTGGGGTCCTCCTCGACGTGCACCTGCGACTTCGACGTCGTTCTCGACGCTGTGTGGAGCTGCAACTTAGCCCTTCCCGGACGAGCATTTTGGGCTATACACGCATCGTTATGCTTCACCGTTTTGGCGTTGGCGTTGGTGTTGTCACGCGGATTCGTTGGGAGGGCACCTTACTCGATCGGGGGTCGTTCTCCATATTGGGTGGAGCTGTATCTTAGCACTTCTCGCTGGACGACGGCGCAGTATATTCGCACCGTTTTATGTGTCCGGTTGGTCCTTGGCGTCGTTTCTGACGATGCGCATTCCGCGGGAGGAGACTTGTGCACGACTTCGTCACTTCGTGCCCTGGATCGTGGCTCCTCCTTGATAACCATTTCTCTCTCCTTGCCCGCCGTCTTCTGCTTCGCTTACCGCTCCCCTTTTCCATCCTCGTTGTCTTTCTCCCGTGCCGATCTCTTACTGACTAACCTTCTTTCTTTCCATAGAGCCTCCCAACATCTCGCTCCAGGCGCACGCAGGGAGCAGGTGCGTTCGACAGATGTGTGCGCCGTGTGTACGGGGAAACAGAAAGAGGGAGAAATACCTTGTTCCTATGATATCCTCCCCGCGCGAATGGTCTTCGTAGTACCGCACTGTAGTTTGCGGTTAGTTAGTCCAGCAGGAGTGGGCCTCCGTGCGCCGCGAGCGCGAACGCGACCAAGCCTCTGAGAACGTGCGGCATGGCACCCCTAGTTGTAGCATTTTGCCTTCACTGTGGTTGTAGCCAGGGAATCCGATGTAATTACACCTGGACCTAGCCAGGGCCTGGCTAGGCTAGTAATACTAGACTTTAAACCTACTATCCCGCCCCGAAGGGGCCAGGTTAGGTGGTTAGGGTTAGAGGTTAGGTTAGGGTTAGAAAAGTTAGGGTTTCCCAGGGAACGTTGATATGTCTCGGTTAAGGTTTGGGTTGGTTAGTGTGAGGGTGGTTAGAGTGTTTTGGGTAGTGTTTGGTTGGTTAGGGTTAGGGTTAGAAACATATAATAACAGAAACAGTGCCAGATAAGGTAAGCTTGAGCCTAGTGTAGTGGAGACATATTTGCTTCCTTATAATGGGCTTATGGTGTAGTGGTTAGGTGCTCTTCTCTGCTTGTAATCTAGAGGTCACAAGTTCAAGCCTGCGCAAGACCTCTTCATTTTGCTTTCCACCATAATGGTGACAGAAAGCCTTTCTTATGGTTGTAGCCAGCCCCTGGCTAGGTCCACGTGTAATGTAATCGGATTCCCTGGCTACATCCAGGCCAATTTGCCTTTATCCTACAGCTAGGGCTCGGCATGGATGCAGATGGAGGTGGTTCGGGAGGAGGAGGAGGAGGAGTATCCACCCCGGGATTCAACCTACCTCGGCGCGGTGGACGACGACGACTACCCGCACCAACACCGCACCAGCGTCGCCAGCGCGTCGTCCATGGACAACGAGCTCGGGCACGGCTCGCCTGATTGGATCCCCGCCAGCGTCGCCTTCCCCTCGACGTCGGACTTGGCATCGACCTCCTCGTCGCCGAACTACTACTACGCCTCGCGCTCGCCGGAGCAGTCCTCCCTGCGTTACGCGTACGCGCACTCCCCGCCGTACTCGACGCCGTGCGCGACCTCCGCGCCGAGCTCGTCCGCGAGCTCCGTGTCGCTTGCCCTGCGCGAGTATTCCGCGGAGGGCGAGGGCGAACGCGTCCAGTTGGTCGCGGGAGGGGAGGAGTATGTCCACGCCAATGGGCATGCACATGCGAACGGGTACGCGGCGGAGGAGTACGACTTTGGGTGGTTGCCCGGCGAGCGCGGGCGGGGGTCGAGTTCCGCGAGCGCGTCCGCATCCGCGTCGGATTACGAGTACGAGTACGACCCCGGGTCGGACGAGTATGAGGACGCGTACGATGCGTATGAGGGGATCTACACGAATCCGAACCGCGCGACGCCACCGCCCTCTGTGCCGACCGTCACGCCCGTCTCCTCAAAGTCCACGTCGCGGTCGAACTCGTCGAGCAGCGGCAGCGCCTTGTGCGCGCGGTGACGCGGCGGGCTGGGGCGCATACGGCGCAGCGCGTGCGGAACGGGTGTTTGCGCGACGACGTCCTCGTACGCCGGCGGCTGGTCCTGCGCGTCGTCCTCCTCTTCCTCCACGTCTGTGGCATCCCACGCGCCGCGCAGTCCCGACGGCCGGAACGCCTGTGCGCGCACCAGCGCCGCCTTCGTCCCGCCCTTCCGGTCGAGCCACGCGCGCCGCACCCCGCGCCCTTCACGTAGGCGCTCGCCCTCCATGCGCTGCGCCCTTGCAACACCGCGCGCCACCGCACCTTGCTCCAGCACGCGCCTGAGCCGCGCCGTCATGCGCACGAACGCGGTGTGTTCCGCGCGCGCCGCACGCCCTGCACGCTTTCGCTCCCGCTGTGCCCGCTTCTCCGAGCGCTCCGACACGCGGCGCGCATGCGACTGCGCTGTTCCACGTATGTGCGACACCGTCGGCGGCGGCGCATCGCTCTCCTCCCCTTCCTCATCGTTGTCGTCCCCGCACGTAAAGTACGAGCTCGTCGTGCTCGACGACGCCTCCTGCACATGCCGGTGGCCGTATCCGATACTATGCCCCGACTCAGGCGTGTGCACCGACGAACCGTCCGAGTCGTCCTCATCCTCGTCCTCGGCAAATCCGCCCCCGAGGCTTTCGCCCTCGCTCCCCGCCTCGCTCCCGCCCTCCCCCTCCGTCTCGCTCTCCGTCTCGCTCCCGCTCTCATCCTCGGACGACCACGGCTCGAAGGTCGCGAGCCGCGTCGGCGACGCCGGCACCGACCCCGGGAACGCGATCGCAATCGGCGAGCGCGGCCCCTGTGATTCGGAGCCCGAGCCCGAGCCAGATGCGGCGCGGGCGTGCGCGGAACGGCGCGTCGCAAGCGCAGGCCACTGCCCCTCGAGCTCGCGCATGCGCGCCTCCGCGCGGCGCAGCATGCTGCGCGCGACCCACGCGGGGTACCCGCCGCCCGGCGCGTCGATGTCCGCGTCCTCCGCCTCGTCGGGGACGCGCCGCGGCGTGCCCGAGGGCTCGAACAGCCCGACGCGCGCGCGGAGCTCGGGGAGGACGTGTGCGCGGAAGGCGTCGACGAGGGTGGAGCGCGCGCGGCGGCGCAGGGCGCGGGGGCTCATGCGGTCGAGCAGGGGGCGCGCGCGGGTCTGCTGCGCGGCGAAGGCGGAGGAGGGCGCGGAGGGCGGGGCGGAGCTTGGGGGCGTTTCGAGGTTGTGAATGGACGAACGACGGGGGGCCGGGGGCGGGGCGGCGGATGAAGACGATGCGCTTCGTGGGTACGAGGGGGCCGGGGGTGGGGAGTCCGACCGCGATGGCATCGGGGTGGAGGTCGAGGCCGAGTCTGCGCGCGCAACGGATGAAAGGGCGACCCCCCGCACACGCGCCCACCTCCACCGCGTGCGCGTTAGGCCGCAGCGCCCGCCCCGGCGACGCATTCGACCATTTGGGATCGGTGGGCGCCGGGCCGGGCCGGGCCGGCCTTACCGGGCAGCCCGGCCGCTGCGAGTCGGTGGCATCCTGCGCTGCGGTGTCTCGTCGACGTGGGCGCGTCTGGCGAGCGTTGCGCGTGCCATTCGGCGCCCGGTTCACCCACCTACAAGCCCTATAGGGCTTGTAATCCCAAATTCCCGCGCGCCATCTCTCCTCTCACCACCACCACAGCGGGTCGTCCCCCCGCCGTGCGTGCCTTCTGGGCCCCAAAAACGACCGACGCACGTCACACCCGCTCCCCCCCATCCTCCTCCGTGCTCTCTGTGCCGCCAACACCGCCGTTTTTGACCGCCCCGCTCCCCTGCCCCAAGAGCGGGTGAGCCCGCTTCCTGGCGTTCTCTGCGCCGTTTGGGCCCGACTCGCCGCACCTTGGCACATTGGGGGACGTCGGACGGCCCCTCCGGTTGTTTTCGACGCCGATTCGCGATGCCGAAAGCACCGACTTCACTGTACGCTCGCGTCCTACGGCCACCTAACCGCCCCCTCAGCCCGTTCCCAGGCGCCTGCGCAGAGCGTACACTGCGCGCATCCGCGCCCTTCGCCGCCTACGCCAAAAGACTCCGCACGGGCGCGAAGGGCGCGGGTGGGTCTACCTCGTCGCTAGCGTCCCCGACGACGCGATTTCCGACTTCCGGAGGGGGCGGATCACCGCCACCCAGCTGCTCGATGTGACCGCGCTCAAAGGCGGGCACACGAAGCGGATGGCGCGCCGGCGTGCGGAGTACAACAAATGCAACGGGAGCCCGGCTGTGGGCCCCGCCCGCAGTCTGGTATGGATTTGCCGATACACCGTGAAGCGGCGCTGCTTCTGTGGTGAGTTTGGCTTTTTTTTTTCTGTATTTGCGCGAGACTAATGTGTTTACAGAACGACTACTGCACCTTCGTCTATTCAAGTACGGCGGCGTGCGCGCGGCCTTCCCCTGCCGCTGCAAAGTGAGCCACCAGGAGTTCCATTGGCTCCGATCGATCGGGGGCGTGTCGGGATTCAAAAGGAGGATGGCGGGGGCGCTGCGCACCATAGGCGAGCCGGTGCAGGTGGATTATTTTTTGCCGTCGCGCGGGATGGAGGGCGTGTTTAAGGTGATTCGGGACTCGTGAACTGTTCGTTTTTCCTGACTGTAGGGCGCCATTTCGCGCGCCGTGCGTTTTTCTTGCCCGTAGCGCGCCATTTGGCGCGCCGTGTGTACTTCTCACTGTATGATCTACTGTACATTGCGCGCCGTGCGTTTTTCTTGCCCGTAGCGCGCCATTTGGCGCGCCGTGTGTACTTCTCACTGTATGATTTACTGTACATTCCCCTATTTGTATCCTACTTGCGCTTGTATCTACATCTGTGTAATCTAATCTACATTTGCCTACCAAGTTCATCGCCGATGACGATGATCTGCAGACTATCTGCAGACCATCTGCAGACCATCTGCAGATGAGTTTAGTGGTATTTTAAACGACATGTTTAGCAATACCTTTCGGACGCATTTAAACGAGAACTTAAACTTCTCGTTTAATGTCGCTTTAAACGTATTGCGAAACGCAGAGTTTAAAAATGGATATCCAGAGGCCTTAAATCTCTAGTTTCGGAACTTATTTACGGAGCGTCTATTTGCTGCCTTTAATAATGCGTTTGTTGGTCGTCCAAACATGTCACTATACTTGTAGTTTAGTGGGTACGGAAATGCAATTTTATGTCTCGAATTTGAGATTAGGTTTAGGTAGGTCTTAAACGATATGTATAACATCTAGTTTAGGCTAAATTTAAGTGCATTACTAAACCCTACGTTACGGAACTAACTTAAAGGGCCATTAAATTGAGGAGCCAGCGCTGTGTGTGGAGCTTCGGGGCGGAGCAGAAAGGGTTTATGGACCTTTTTCTGGTCTGCAGCAACATGTGGAATGTGGCACCTCCAGCTACATAGATGCTTCGTTTGATGGCATTGGGACACACGGCTTCCAAGTCCATGACGGAGGTACGATTGCGAGTGCTATGAAGAACTTGGAGGACCATTACTTTGATGTGCGCTTTCTTACTACATCCCAGGGTTGAGGACATCGACTCGATTGTCAGAGCGGAGGTGCAATGAGAGCGGGATGGCAAAGGGGGATGTCTGGTCTTATTCTCAGTCCTGTAAAGTCACAGCGAAATTGATGGGATCATTTCACGCGAGAGCCAAAAGAAATGGATAGAAGTACAGAATTAGAACAAGGAAGATACATAAATACAACAGGAGGTGAGAAATAATCTATTTTGTTGTCGTGGCCGAGGAGAATTTGGTAACAGACTTGGTCTGTTCAAGGGGAAGAGTCAAGGACGATATGAAGGAATAGGAAAGGAACGCACCCCTTCACTGATCGCATGCTTTGCCAGCTCTCCAGGCAGAATTAGCCGTACAGATGTCTGGATTTCCCGGGATGAGATGGTGGATTTCTTGGAGTATTGTGCAAGTTCTGGGTGCGGGTAAGAAATATAAAAGTCCAGGATGAAAGTCGACGCACTGGATGCCTCTGAGGCGATGCGCTCGAAGATGTCGTTGACGAAGCTGTTCAGAATAGCCATCGCCTTGTTGGAGATACCCGTGTCAGGGTGGACCTGCTTAAGGACTGAGGGAGATGGGTTACTTCCAAATTAAAGACGCGAAGCGGGAGACTTGCCCTTGTAGATGTACGAGGAGTAGGTCTCCTTGCGCGACTTCTTGCGCTTCTTCTTCTCACCGTCGGCAGGCGCTGCGGCCTTGGAGGTCTTTTTGCCCGCCTTCTTCTCGGTGGTCTTAGAAGGTGCCTTGGAGGCAGTGGCAGGCGCCTTGGACGCGGTGGAGGCAGGGGCCTTTCCGGCAGTGGATGCGGGTTTGGGAGCCATCGAGTGTAAGTGAGGATGAGGTGGGTGTGGGTGGTGGCAACGAGGGGGCGAAGGCAAGAGTTGAAGGCATGGCGAAAGTTGGCCAGGCTCTTATATAGTGACGCGTGACGTTGGCCATGTTTGGTCGATATCAACAAAACGCGTGAGACGCGTCTTTGTTGACACGACCAAACAGTATAAATACCCATCAACCGCGGCAAACTTGCATCTTGCTCTCTGACCACCACCACCACCACCCTTCGTCAGCCACCCACCACCCACTCGCCCTCTACACACACAATGTCTGGCAAAGTCAGCGGCAAATCAAAGTCCGGCAAGGCAGCGGGCAGCGGCGACGCGTCCAAGTCTCAGTCGCGCTCCTCGAAAGCCGGCCTGCAGTTCCCTGTCGGTCGTATCCACCGTCTGCTGAAGAAGGGCAACTACGCCCAGCGTGTGGGTGCCGGTGCACCTGGTGCGTCTTGTTCGCCGTGTCCCTTGACTCGCCTAAATCGTGCTCTTCGCCAGTGTACCTCGCCGCCGTCCTTGAATACCTCGCCGCCGAGATCCTCGAGCTGGCTGGCAACGCCGCTCGCGACAACAAGAAGCACCGTATCGTGCCGCGTCACTTGCAACTCGCCATCCGAAACGACGAGGAGTTGGGCAAAGTAAGTTCTCCTATCACTTCCATCTTCACTTGCTCATGCCACTTCACTTCCAGTTGCTCGGCTCGGTCGTCATCTCCCAGGGTGGTGTCGTTCCCCACATCGATCCCTCACTGCTACCAACGGCCGGCAAAAAGGTGCGGACCGCCTCACTCTCACATGGACCTTATACTGACTCAAGACTTCGTAGGGTGCCAAGAGCCAGGAGGCGTGATTGGAGTTTCTGTACTGCGTTCTGCTTTGCCATTTCTACGTCTCTTTTCCCTCACCTTGTACCCTGTATTCTATTTTTTATATTATCACACACTACCTGGCTTCCAAACATTTGACTGTCCGACCAAAAATCAGCGATTACGCACAATTTCCTTTGCGTCTTCCTGAGACCCTGTAGCTTGAGCGAAATATAGGCAATCCCTATGATGTTCCTGCGCGAGTGCCACATTCAAGTCGACGGTGCCTGCGATGCGAACGACGTCCTGGAAATTTAGGGTAATAGCCTGAGGCACCATCGGGCGGGAGCCCTCGCCCCAATTCTGGACCTTGAAGGTGTCTTGCTGTCTCTTCCCGCAGATTCAATCAGCAGTTCGGGTGTTTCGTCCGGTCCCGACTAGTGACTGTATGTGTTCCTCGATTATGGCTCATTGTTAGCTCTTGGGTCGAGAATCCCAGATATTGGCCAAACATTCATGAGACTGATAATTCTGGGATCTGCCCGTGCTTGGCTGGCGCAGATTTAGGCGGGTTGGCAGTCCAGTCGTGTAGTTGCGAATTGAGTAGTCCTGCATAAGGTAGATGGGACGCAAGAGGGGCTTGTAAGTTCTTGGCCACCGAAAGACTCTGAGGCGCAAAGCAAGTTGAAGAGCACAGCAATTCGGACTAACTGAGCGTGACTAAGCTGACTTGGCCTGTCCATGAACTTGTCCGCAGGTGCACCTCAGCGGGCGCGCAAGGCGTCTCCAGCTCCCAGCAAATATTCTCCTCGTTTTGCCGTCTCGGGATGGCCAGATGGCAGACGAATCTCTGTCCTTCAATGTATCGCCAACGCTGCTCTGATTTCGCAATACATCTGTCTTGGAACTTCGCCGACGTTCACTTCCTTCATATGTTTCCCCAAGGTGGCTAATTCGTATCTGCTGCGTGCTACTTTTACGCCCCGATTCCTACTGTCTTCTTAATCGCATCCTTCTCCCTCTCCAAAAACTCTCGGAAAGTCGTCAAACGAAGCCCGTATTCGGCGAGCTGCGACGGGTCCGCGTGTTTCACGGTGGGCGCCCAGAGCTGCCTCTCGATCGTTGGCAACACCTTCTGGACCTCCTTCGTCTGTTCTTCCGTCCGGTACTTCACCTTCACCTCCGCGCCTATTGCCTCGGATAACTGTGCCGCGATCTCGTCCATCGTGAGCAGCTCGTTGATTAACTCGAGCTCCTTCCTGGCAAAGCGCTGCGGGTCGAGCAACGCCGCCGCCGCAAACTGCCCCACGTCCGCCGCGTCGAGGTGCTCCATCCTGTAGTCGCGCGGGAAGCTTACGGTCAACACGCGCTGCGATGCGTACTCGGGGAAGTGGTACCGCGGGCCCAGCCCGATGTAGTTGTGCATCAGCCACCCGGGGCGCAGGATTGTGTACGTGAACCCCGACGCGCGCACGACCTTCTCCGCACCGGCTTTGCTGCCGTAGTATTGCGCGAGGAACGGGATCGTGTCCTTCTGCGTGCTCCAGTCTTCGTACAGGCCCGTCTTGTAGACGGTGGAGACGACGAAGGAGCGGACGGTCCCGGCAACGCGCGCGGCGGCGACGAAGGTCTCTGCGACCTGCGCCTCGCCGTTGGGGTTCGTGAAGTCGGGGAAGGTGTTGAGGAAGACGCCGGAGACGCCCTGCATTGCGGCGGTGATGGCTTGCACGTCGGAAAAGTCGCCTTTGAAGAGGGTCGCGCCGAGGGATTGGAGTGCGAGGGAGGCGGGCGAGGTAAGGTCGCGCACAAGGGCGTGGACCTTGGCGCCTTTCTCGAGGAGAACGCGCGCCGTCGAGGACCCCTGGCGACCTGTCGCGCTTGTTATTAGGAATGTGGGCATTTTGGACGCGATTCCGATGTGTGTCTGAAGTTCGAGGTCCCGACGCGGTGGGGCTCCGAGTTCATTGCCAAGGACGACGCCTTTATACCTTCCCCTCTTCCTGGATTACTCATTCGCACCGGGATTTGACTCATTGCTGCTGATATTCGATCTGGTCGTCGCGTCTTTGGGCTGCCTGCAATACAATTTTACTGCACCTTTTGCTCGTCTCGCGTCCTCCAGCGATTTTTGGCTGTTGTCAACGGACCCGTTGACCAATTTGCGCTTACAGAAAAATCCCATCAGTGCACCAGTTCGATTCCCCGCCTCGACGTATTCTCAAGTCATTCTCTTTTGTCAGTGTTTGCGGCTTGCTGCTTTTCAGCGTTCAGGTATTACTTGCCCTCCTTCGTAGGCACTTGGATTGGCCGCCGCCGTCTTGGATTTGAGCAACCGGTCGAGCGCAAAAACTAAAACGAGTCATTTTGATAACAGTGAGAACGTTTGGGTCTTTCAGCGAGCGCTTTTGAAATCAGCAGTCTTCGTCCCTAGGGACATGGTGGATCGAAGCGCGGAGAGCTGCCAAATACGTTTGCGAAGACGAGTGCTATCTCTGCCCGTTTTTGTTCGGCCCGGGGTTGGCCGAGGCTTCTTTGAATCTCTTTGAATACAACCACCACTGGCAGTGGGCGCTGTCCTAGCCTTTCCGTGGACTTCCTGTCGACGGATCTCCTCCGTTTCTCGCATGTAGTCGCGGCGGGACGCTCATCCGTGACCATGCATTCAACTTGAAGTACTCAAGATCTAATCGGCGGTTTGGAGAAAGATGGCCAGTGGACGCGTCTTCAGCGTGCCTTTGAACCAAACGAATGCTGCTGGATCCTGCCTGTACCTGACTCATCCAGCTCTCCATACCTCAGCCCGCGACCTTGACGATCCAGCGATTCATCCCGCCCTGCGGCAACTGCAACCTCACATTCGTCTTTGGACGAGCTTGGGCTTGACAATGAAACCTGTTCCGCAAGCGCTGTGCCTGAAGCAACATGCCGAGTTAATGGACAACCATCACGAAATCTCCGCCAAGTGATCGGAGTGATCCTCGCAATCGTACAAAACGGCAACCCCATCCTGGCGATTTCCGTTTCTCTTTCTGATTCTCCTCGCCGTGCACCTTTTGCTTGTTCTCCCTTTCCTTCTTTCTTCCCCACCCTACTTTTGTGCCGGCACACTTCCATTCTTTCTATCGAAATCCATTCCACGTCTACAACACATCTAATCTCGTCTTGACAAACCATGTTTTCACGCTCTCTACTCGGGCTTGTATCCGCCGCGACTCTTGCGCTCGCGGCGACGATTCCGACCAGGCGGTGCGTGTCCGCCTTCGTTTCTTTGGCTCCGACTCTGATTTTCGGTGCAGGGCGACGGTGTGTAACGGACACGCAGAACTGTGCGGCCGGAGCTACGGGAACGTCACCTTCGTCGGCGCGCACGACTCGTTCGCGGTCAGCGACAGTCCTTTAGCCCGTGCGTCCGCTCCCCGGCTCGAATCACCAACGGATGTAATACTGATCTCAATGCGGGGCCAGTCGCGCGCGACCAGGAAGTCGATGTCCCGGCACAGCTGGGCCTCGGCGTCCGTCTCCTGCAGGCGCAGTCGCACATGAAGGACGGCGTGCTTCATTTCTGCCACACCGGTGCGTACACCACGCGCATCCCCACCCCGCGCCTGACTTACGCGCGGTAACGCAGACTGCGCGCTCTTCGATGGCGGCGCGGTGGTTGACTACCTCAAGACCGTCAAGACCTTCCTCGACGCGAACCCGAACGAGGTCCTCACGCTCCTCTTCACGAACCCCGAGGGCCAGAGCCCGCTTAATGTGTGGAAGCCGGCGTTTGATGATTCCGGTGCGTCCGCGTTCTTTCCTTTCCTTCTCCCCCTCGCTGCTAATTGCACACGCGCACGCAGGCATCAGCGACCTGGCATTTGTCCCGCCATCCCTCCCGGTGAAGCAGAGCGATTGGCCGACACTCGGCGAGATGATCGACAGCGGGAAGCGCGTCGTGGTGTTCCTCGACGCCAACGCGGACGGGTCGGACTCGGTGCCGTTCATTCTGCCTGAATTTCAGATGGTGAATTGTGTCTCCTTGCTGTATCTGGGGTTGGAATGGTGTTGGGTGGTGCGGGGTTCGGGTGTCCGACTATCTGACGAATGCACGCTCTTCTTGCGTGTGCTCTGTGGGTGAATCACGAGCGTCGTCAATGGCGCGCGAAATTGCGATTCTGCAGTAACCCCCCACACCGATACCCGCTCCCGTACATCTTCCCGCTCCCGTTGTTCTCCTCCCGTCCGATTCAGATTAGCTCATCTCTCTCCTCTCCCCCAGATCTGGGAGAGCCCGTTCTCTTCAACCGACGCTACCTTCCCGTGCAGCGTCGACCGCATCGACGGGCCCCTCGCGGATGTCGACCATATGTACGTGTATCTCCTTCGTTCCCTACGCTTCCTATTGTGCAAGCGGCTAACACCAACTCGGTTTCCCTTGCAGGTACATGATCAACCACAACCTGAACACGAACGTTCTCCCCTTCCTCGGCGACGGCGTCCTCGTCAGCGACGTTACTGACGCGCCGAAGACCAACGGTATCGATTCGTGCGTGTTCCGCTCATTTATATCACGAACCAAATCATGATGCTGAAAACTATCCCAGGATTCTCGCCAACGCCAACGGATGCGCGCCGCTCGGCGGGAACAGGGCCCCGAACTTTGTGCTGCTTGACTACGTGAACCTGGGTGATCCGTTCACGGCTGCGAACAAGCTGAATGGTTTGGCATGAGCTACGATCATTTGTGAGGAGGACGTCGATGATTTTACGAGGGGATGGTGGGGGGGTGCTATTTTACTATAATTATACGCGTCTTTCCAGGGTGTATGCTATTGGGTTATCGTTTTTCTTGTGGGTCCTACGCTCAGCTGGTCCGATGTCTCGGCGGTGTCCATCAATTAACACCACGGATCTATGTATTCTTGTCTTCAGTAACAACATTCAGTCTCGGCGAGAAACCTGAACGTGCGAGTTGTCTTGAACCTTCAAAAGTCAGTCACCGTGCCAGATATATACCATCCACGACAACCTCCTCCTCCCCTCCCCCTCGACGGCGGCCGAAATATCCATCGGACGCTCCACATTCAATTTATTGATCGACTGTCGTGTGCCTGAGCTAATAAACGCTCCTCTAAATCGTCACACCTCCACTACCCCGCACCACACTCGCTTGTTCTCGCTCTTGTTCTCGTTCTCGTTCTAGTCTGCAACAAACAAAAATGGCCGCCACGGTTAACGGGAACAGCCCCACGACGACGGACAGCACTTGGACGCCGCCGCCGGGCCGCCTGGGCAACCTGACCCCGGAGCAGGCGGTCGCGCTCGCGAAGCTTGGAGCGGAGCTGCGTGCGGAGGGGGCGCTGGTTGAGGCGCGGCATGACGATGCCACATTATTACGGTGAGTGCTATGTATTGACCGTGGCCAGGGGCAAATAGGGACGGTCAGAGTGGACGCTATGGCGGCATTCAGATGCGCCCCAACAACCTCGAGGCCTGAAGAGCACGCTAAACACACTGGCTCGAAAGTGCTTCGCCTGTGATTGAAACCTTGAAGCGTCCACTCTCACCGTGCCGTACCAGTGCGGGCTGGGGAGATGCTCAGACGTCTTGCGTCTCGCTTGTCTATTGAGCCCCATGGTCGCGTGGGCCATTATTGCTATTCTCGCATGCTCATTCTCCGCCACAGATTCCTCCGCGCGCGAAAATTCGATGTGGCCAAGGCAAAGGAGATGCTCCTTGCCGCAGAAAAGTGGCGGAAAGAGTTTGGCGTGGACGAGCTCGTTAGGTGCGTATGTAGTCTCAGGCGCGCGCTATAATTGGCGGACTGATGTGTTCACAGAACGTTCGACTTCAAAGAGCTAGAGGAGGTCGACAAGTATTATCCGCAATATTACCATGTACGTTCTGCTCAATCCTCCCGAGCTATAAACTGATTTATTCTCGCAGAGTATGGACAAGGTGCCTTTCTCTACGTTGTCCTCTGCATTTAGAAGTGCTGAAGGATTCTTTCAACAGTCGGGGCGCCCGATCTACATAGAGCGGATTGGAAACCTGAATGTCAAGGCGCTGTACGCGTGCACATCACTCGAGCGTCTCCTACAGCACCTCGTCGTCGAGTATGAGTCCTTCCTCACCTCGCGGCTACCAGCGTGTTCCGCCGCCGCAGGTCATCCCGTGGACACGTCTCTCACCATCCTCGACCTCGGCGGCGTCTCGCTCTCCAACTTTATCCGCGTCAAGGATTACGTTGCGGCTGCTACACATATCGGGCAGAATTATTGTGCATTTTCCCTCCCATTTTGTCTAAATGAAAGGCTAACACGATTCGTACAGACCCCGAAATCCTTGGCGCGTTCTACATCATCAACGCGCCATGGGCCTTCACCGCCGTCTGGGCCGCGATCAAGCCGTGGCTCGACGAGGTCACCGTCAGCAAGGTGCACATCGTCGGCGGGCCCAGCGCCTACCGCCCGCGGCTCCTCGCGCAGATCGCGCCGGAGAGTCTTCCGAAGGAGTTCGGCGGGACGTGCGTGTGCAAGGGCGGGTGCTCGCTGAGCGATGTGGGGCCGTGGAACCCCGAGGGCGGCGGGTGCAAGTCGAGCCCGACTCCCAGCGCGCAATCGCTGGCGATGGCGGAGAAGGGGAGGCTTGAGGACGTGCGCGTTGCGGAGGTCCTCACCGCTTGACGTGTGTAGGTCGTACCGGCTGACGCGACCCCAGTCGCGGAGGCCCTTTTTATTGATTTTATTGTTGATACCTACATACATATTGGAGCATGTACATAATCTCGCACTTGGTCTTGTCTGAAATGGGGGGATAGTTGGATATAATGGATGTGTTTGTGGACTGGGCGGTGATAGAGTGGTCCGGTCGCCTTGTTTGAGCCTGAAAACACCACCGCGACGCGACGCGCCACCATCGGCAAATGCCGTAGATGCCGGTCCGGGGCGGATCTGTTTTCTTCCCGTTCGCGAACAAATATTTAGAACAGACGACGACAAGCTCCAGCTTCATTGTTCGCAATAGTACAAAATCGTGCTATGCTCCCGCCGCCAGATACCTCTGAAGCATAGCGTCGGCCACAAATCCGAGGAGGATTACCTGCCCAACAAGCGGTGTCTCAAGAAAATATGCCTTGCACTCGTTCGGACAGTCAATGTCGGTACGCAGCAGTCCCCGCAAGAGCATGATGCCAGATACAGCGAGACTGGCGTAAAATAACGTTCCCTGCTCGTTCAACATTCCGCCGTACGCCAACAGGGAGAGAAATCCGATGATAGCTGTGGGCCTGTGGCAGAACAGATCGGCTTGGTATGCTCGCGGCACAGTAGAGCGGGAGAGTTAATGCCTATTTTGACGTCGTCGACCTTGTCCTGCAGACGAAGATCAATGGATTCAGGCGCGCTGTAAGTTGTGCCCATGAACACACTTGGTGCTGATAAACACTGTCCAGAAGAGTCAGGCGTGCTGGTTATGCCGCAGTAGAATGTACGTGCGTTTCGTAGGTCCAGGTCCAGAGACACGCGCCGGCACAAATTGGGACGAGGACCTTCCAGCCGGTCCGCCCATCGACGCTGATGTCGCTCCACCCCATGAAAATCCCGACGTTGAACATTAGTAAACCCTACATCGAGATATCAGGATTGGTCGTTCTCGTGCGCATGAATCGGTGCTGACCAGCGGAATAGGAGCGAGGTTGGTCCAGCGCTGATTGGAATAAGACTCAGAAGGATTGAACATAAAAGGTACGTACGTACCTTGCATGTGGGATAGATCATATAGAGCGGCCACACAGTCATCGACGAGTAGAAGCTGCGGTATGGATGAGCTGCTGGTGGTGGTATTTCCAGCCGTTCAGAAACTCACGCAGTGCCGCTCAAGACTCTGGTCGCCACATACACACCGACAACGGTTTGCAGTCCACAGAACATCCACGCTCCGCCCATAGAGATTGCGCCCCGCGGAAGAGGGCGGTCCTTGGTTCTCTCAACCACTGCGTCGATATCGCAGTCGAGAAGGTCGTCGATGGTCATGATCTTTTATTCAAGTTGAGTAAAGGACCGTCGACGAACAGTGATGCTTAACTTACGAAGGGCTTCACACCGAAGCATAAGGGCACGTAAACTGCTGCGCGTAGCAGGGCAGTCGCTGCCCAAATTTCAAAATGTGCTTTGTATGCCATGGCAATGGACCACGCTAAACGTGGCCTATTAAATTCCGAACTCGGGAATTTTGAGACCGACTTGCCTGTAGGTAGCCACACAGCCCAGAAGCCTATATTGTTATGCAAGCGGCATAGCTCATAGCATGCGCGGGCTTCAGCAATTGTCGGCGGGGAGAATAAAATCGGAGCAGAGCAGATAAAATAAATCAGTTTATGGGGTTTGAACGCCATCACGGTGCAGGGGTGAGGTTGAATCAACCAAGGCCGAGGCGGGTAACCCATGGCCAGTCATCTCAGGCGAAAGGTCCGGTTTCTATTTCCATGTAGCACATGTGGAACTTGGGGTGGTTTGATAGCTACTAACATGAAATCTCAACTCAGCTTCTTTGTCACACAGATTCCTGGATTCTCCCGCGAAGGAGAGGGCGTGAGTCCTAATCCGATGCATAGGGGGTTTCCGTTCGGGGCCAGCGGGGCAATGGATATCTGGCAGCTTGTGGTCAAGGGGGTTAGCGCGTTGCGGGTTCAATTGTCGTCTCGTAGTAGCTACAGTCGCGTCTGTTTTTTTCTCGCTGACGTGCGGAACGTTCTCGGCGCCGATAGCTGCTAAGATTAAATCACGAGTGGATCTGAATGGACCAGACATTTCCCACTGACATCATCAGAATTCTCCCGCGAGGCTTGGACGATACATGAATGGCAGCAACCTATAAATTTAGTCCGACGCCAGGTTTTTCAATCCACCTCTCAAATGCCTCTCTTCAAGATACTGTGCATCGTGGTGGCGACGCTTGGTCTGCACACAGCGCAAACCTCGCCTAACCGACCTCTGCTGGATTCAGAAAAACCCATTGCGACGGCTGGGCTAGAATTCATGTTGGCTTCTCACCGTTTCCGCCTAATCCTGACGGTCAGTATCATTTTTGACGGGCCAGGGACGCAACTGACTTTCATGTCTTGCACCCAGGGTGTTTACTGGCTCGTCGCTGTCGCAGAGACTGTCAGCATCGTCGCACAATTGGCATCGCCGTCGACATGGGCCGAGCGAGTCCACTATACCCTTGCATTTGGTGGCGATTTTACTAGAATCCACCCCTCCCCCACGCCGACGCTCGTGCTTGGATCTCTCCTCATTATATGCGGAGCTATTATCCGGCTTTGGTGCTACCGCGCGCTGGGCAAGCACTTCACTTTCGAGACCGGCATCTTTAAGAACCACCAACTGGTAAACAGACGCTACAATAAAAATTGATTCGCACCTCATATGCTGCAGGTGACAACCGGACCTTACAGCATCGTCCGCCACCCAAGTTACTCGGGGGCGTTCCTGGTATATGTTGGGTTGATGTTGTACTACGGTACTCCGGGATCGTGGATCATGGAGTGTGTGATCAAGGGGAGCACGGCCGGTAAAGTGTTCGGTGTGTTCTACGCGCTTCTTATGTTGTTGGTGGTGATGGGGTTGGGCTGGAGGATTTCGAAAGAAGACGAAGCTCTGAGGACCGAGTTCGGAAAGGCTTGGGAAGATTGGGCAGAGGATCGATGTGCCCTAGTGCCATGTGTGTATTAGGCATGGTGTAGCGAAATGAAGTGTATCGTGGTTGGTACCAATAGGTTGTTGATTATCGGATGAAGATAATGTCCAATGTCGCAATAATCCTCGATGGCTTGCGACTAGCGATGTCAAGAAACCAGTCAAGAAGAAACCAGTACGGCGGAACCAATGGAATTGGTGTCATGATACTTGGTTCCAGGTGGCGAGAAGAAAATAAAAATGTCTTGCGGACACGCTATTGGTGAATATAGAAAGACGCAAGGTAAAACGAGGCGCAGAGAACGAGTGTACGGCACACCGCCGACCTCTAAGATTTGACGCGGGACCGTCACAGAGCGCATTTTGTGAGATACTCCATTGAAAACATGCCCGGGAGATATAGTCAAATAGACTGTGCGTGGCGTATACGTACTCCAGGAAGCCAGTGGAGACGACGGATATTTTGGCTTCGTATCGCAATATTGGAGGTCAAGGCAGATCGCCTTGGAACTGTCACCTCAACGCAGATTGTGCGGCCAACTAAATGAGCCAGGTCCGACATATTTCGTCGCGCCTTCAGGGTGAGGGCGCTTTGGCCAATCTTCCCCACAGCGAGGCCCTTCGTTAGTATAATTTGAACTTCCTTTCCCAGCGGACTGCGATCAGGATACTTCAGAGGACTTTGAGTTCCCAGGTCTGCGGGGAATTCGAGGCAGAATTTCAGTCGTGCGTTCGAGTTGTGGTCAAGCCTGGTGTCCGACGCCACCGGTGCACCGGCGCGGCATGCCGTACGCTTCAGATTGACGGTTGCAATTGACCGACCGGCGACCGCTTTGCAATTGACCGCTTTGGCGCAACGCCGGCATGAACTCCGCTCGTTCAGTTGGGACTGCCCAGAGTTTGGCAAGGCGGCCGAGCCTTGGGGCGCCGCACAGAATGAATCGAATAGATGTTGTGTGCGTAGTATCGAGCACATACGCTCATTCCGGATCTTTCCCATCCTTCTCGTATCTTCACTATCCAATACGAACTACTCTTCCTTTCAGCAGTGGTGTTTCGGAGTGGCGAGAGACTTACGAAGGTAAGTCCAGCATAGGAGGTGGTCCAGTCCGCGTACTAGGTAAGTATCGGGACCTCGAGTTTGAGGTTGTTGCCAAGTCCAGGGAATGTCACGCCAAACTGTAGTGTATACTGGGTGCTGTCAGAAAACATGGGTGAATGAAGAGATGAAGACACCTTACCACTGGCCCAGTCGAGGGTTTCTGTGCTAAAGGTCGGCGCAAAAGCCAGCGCCAGCATCGAATCGAAGCGGACAGCACGTACGTCTCCAGACCCCCCAACCCTTCTTTTCGTCCTTCCTGTCCTTCGGAATCCAGACGGGCTCGTCGACTTGTACATTAAAACTTTGATTGCTGAAATGGCCGCCTCCGTGGGTCTCTCAGTGCAGGTTACTAGATATTCAGGAATGCGACGGAAGCTCCTTGCGCGCACGGCACTTAAGCGCGTCACAATTCGCACAAAAAAACTTGAATGTATGTACTCGGAATAGCACTACTGATGTGTACAAGACGTATCGTTTGCTCGGGTTTATCCCGTCCAGACAGCGGGGCCAGGCTGAGTGTAGTTCGCGGGGACGGGGGAGTAGATGTTGATCAAGATGCCCGGTTCCTGTGAACAATTACGTGAGTTCTCTGACTTGAAAAAAATCTGGGGCATTCGACGCACATTGCCAGTGTATACACCGGGGATGGACACCAAGGGGCCGGGAGTCCCGCTTCCTCCACCGGTGACGGAGACTTGACCGCACGAGAGGTACCATTGGGCTATGAGTCGTGTCAGGCGCAAGAATCGTGGTGGATCAGTGAATGCGTACCTCCTTGGAAGGTCGAGGCAGAGTGAAGCGCAAGGGCTTCCATGCGCACGAGCTGTGAGGATGGTCAGTGAGAATGGTGCCGATGCTGGCCCATGAAGCTCACGTATTGACCGGTGGGCAGTGATTCCGGAAGCGTGAAGCTGACGCTCGCAAGATCTGGCGGTACATTGATTAGGTGTCTCGGTAGCGAGGGTTAGCACGAGGGCTTACTCTGCGCAGGGAAGGAGATGGATGACCCTCCGTCGGTGACGGCGGTGATTTGGTACACCTAGAATGAAATGAGGCCAAGTAAGTCGGCAGGAAAAAACCTAGAAGTACCTTGAACCATACGGCGCCGTCTCCAGCAAAGGAGCTGACGTTTCCTGACGGAGCCTTTGCCATGTACACATTCACCACCTGGCAACGGACATGGTCAGAACGCAAACGTAACAGAGAGGCTCGTGACGAACCCCGGGATGGTAGATAGTCTGATCGCACGCAATACCGAGGGTACTACCAGCCGCAACGGCGATCGTACTCGCCGTCCCAGCGGTGGCGGAGTCGTAACATCGGAAGTCGGGGCTGGTGACGTCCAGAACCTGCGTCGATAATCAGACCGAGCGGAGGGAAGGATTTTCGTTACCCACGGGCGCTAGGGTTTGGAAGTTATTGGTCTGCCGCACATTCACCCATGCAGGGGTCGTAGATTCGCCCACAATCAGGGATGGGAACGTGTCTGGCAAAGAATCAGCACATTGCAGAAGAAGCAAACAGCTAAGCCTCACAGTGGGCCTGAGCCTGCGTGAGGAGCAAGGAAAGCGCAAGAGCTGCGAGCGATAGCATTTGCGGGTACAAAGAGACAAGGAGCCTGAAGGTTTCTCTGTACCGTTCACGCTTTCATAATTGAGGTTGTGGAGGAATAACGGAGAGTTCGGCTATGAAGGCCTAAGGCATCTTGCCACCAGAACCGAAGAATAGACGAGGCTTTTCCCAGATCAGACAGACCGAAACTTGCTGAAAAACCACTGGCATCCAGGATTTGCCACGAACTACTCGTTGGGTTGGATATAACAGGCTCCTGGAGTTTGACGGGCCTCGAGACCACCAAAGCAATCCAAAATTGAGGGCGGATGTGTTGAGGAACATCGTCGGTTGATTGGACTATCAAGTTCAGAGAAGTTGTGGAGCTCGACGAAACATGCGGCTGAATGGTTGACGACTCGGAAAATCCAAGGGCTTGAACTCGAGAGCGATTCACTGGCACCTGAGCTGGCTATCAGAGACGAACGGCGTTTTTCTAGCAGTGCAAAGCTGGTCCGATGAAGGCTCAAAAAGGAGCAACGAGGAAGTCGGGAGCGCGCTAGATTATTCGTCCAGGCTGGGTGTAAGTTCCCGTAGATCCAAGAGCAGCCAGCGCGCTGGCAGAAGGTAAGAAACAAAAGTGCTGATGGCAGCGTCGCGGAAAGTGACGGCATTGATGCCCCAGGCCGACTTTAGCTCTTCGTTCGCAACAACGAGCACTTGCCCTTGAGCTCTTGGGAGAAAGCGGGACTTCGATGTTTCAGCAGCCTTCGCCCCGCAGCCGCCTTATTCTAGTCAGTCTTGCACGCCAATTTTATTCCGACTTGCAAGCTTTTCGGGCTCCTTGGAGTCTCTTCAGCTTCGAGTTGTTCTCTCTTCGAAGGCTTCCGGCACTCGCGACCCTGCATAGGCACTTCAAATCTTCCTTGTGGGGGTTCTGCCGCGTCGTGGACTCTGATAGCAACGCTATCGGCAAGATTGTCCTAAATTTTCAAGGCTTGGCCAGGCTATATGCTACAATACACCGAGAAAGCGAATGGTACTCCTTCGCACCTCACGCCATTGCCATCCCGGCCGAGGCCGCCACCAATTTGGTGAAATGTGTGGAAGCTGTAAGGAGCGGGTCGATATCGATGCCGTAGTCCGTTTTCCTGTAAGCGTCTGAGGAGGAAAGTTATGGGTGTTGCATATGTGATGTCTGACGACCTCGAAGGCTTCGTGGAACCGGCACCACCTGTGAGGAGGCCTCCGACGAGTGCACTGACGGCCCATTCAGCAGTCTCGGTACTCCACGTCGGCGCGAAAGGGAAGGTCAGCGTCGAATTGAACCGCACGGAGCGTCGCCAGACCCCGCGCCCCTTGTCTTGCGGCACCCATGCCGGCTCGTCAACGACCGCCTGCACGGCCTCCGTGCTCGCCTCATGCGTGGTCGTGCCGGCCTGCACACGGGCGTTCTCGGCGGCGGCCGCGAGGCTCCGTCCCCTGTGCAGGTCGAACGTCTCTTTCTTCTTCTCGTCGTGCTTCGCCCATTTCTCCTTGACGTGTACTCCGTCTTGCGCCGGATCTCCTGCGTCAGCTCGGACGAGTCGGTGGGCGGCGCAGGGAAGAGCGGTCTGCCGTGCTTGTCCTCGGGGCGGTCTGAGCGGTCGAGGGGCTTGGTCTCTGTGACGATGTGCAGGGTGTATGGGATGGGCGTGGCCACGGGGAAGGAGGCCAGCTCGGGGAGAGATAGCTGGAAGGAAAATCAATTTAAGTATAAAATAGGTTGATAATCACCAACCGTGGCGTGAACGTGCGAATAATCGCCCCAGATTCCGGTGCGCAATTTTTCATGCTTCTCGGTGACGTTCCATCGGCCTGTCCAGCCCTGCCTCAGAGTTTCCTTGATGAGCAGTTCCTGTTCCGACGCGACAGGCATGACCGGGAAGATTTTGCGGACCCGGCGGTTCTGTGGAACTTTCCAGCCCGCTCGCCAATGGCTTCGAGGGAATAGCGGATGGTTGCATCGGGAGGTGAGTATTTGCCGCAACAGAAGGAAGGCGGGAGGTTGTCGGGGAGCGTGAATCGGAATGGGAAGGAGAGGACGTCTTGAGCTGACGCGGAGCCAGTCCAAAGATCTTGGTTCTCCGTGAACAGCTTGGCGGAAATGTCAGTTGGAGCGCTTTTCGAAATTGTAGATAGCAGCACGTACTGGGACCGTCTGTTTGTGCATGACCCCAGTTTGCCCGTACTGCTGGTAGATCTGCCTGGATGTACATCGCGATGAGGGACTCGCCTGCCCAAGTAGCAAAACACATACGTCTTGATAACACCCCTCATCTCGATACGCAGATGCTCGATCCCATCCTTGAGCGCGAGGGGTACATTGAGGTCGACGCGACTTTTAATCGTCTCCCCTGCGACGCGGACGTGGTTCTGGAAGTGAAGGGTGATAGGGTGAGGTTGACTGCTGCTCGAAGCCATGGTTAGGGGTGGTCTGGGATTGCTGGGTGGTATTTGAGGAGATTCCAACAAAAAATTGCCGAGCCTGGAGTGCTGCGGTGATACAGTACTGATGGAGACGCAAAGCTGTAAAGACCTATGGCGAGGGGAATGTCATAAGCGTTGATGTTTACCACAGCCCAGCCTGTTGCCGAAACAATGTCGGACGGTTGCCCGCTGCCTGCCCGCGATACGATTATTGGATGGCGAAAGAAACGTTCCGACTTCAAGTTTCGCGAGGCGGTTTAGACTCGGAAAGTTCCAGTGGTCAGCAGAGACGCTCAGGCTCAAGGAACCCCAACAGGAGAACGATAAGTTACTGCGGAGGAGCAATATAATTCTGCAACATGTCGGACGACAATGAACAGCATTCAAGGTCACGGTGAAGAGTGGAGAGCTGTCTAGAGCTGTGGAGAGTCCTTGGTGGCTGTGTTCGGTTTCTGTCCAGTGCGCACTTGGAAGTTGGTGCGCACCCTTGCGCCCTTGCGCACCAACACCCTGGTCCTCTCACTCCTGTGTATCAGACTGTATCACATCTTTGCTCGACTCGTTCCGATACGATTTTTCCTCAACGCGCTTCAACCTCGCGTTACAGAACTCGAGTCTGCTGGCGCGGCTGCCAGTAAATATTCCGACCTCAGGTTCCGCGTTTTTCCAGTTCTAAGTACCGCGGCGAACGCCTCTTTCCTCGGCGGAATGGTTGCAAGAAGTTTCACTTTTGCATCGTGGCACGCCACCGTCCAGGTCGTGGTACAAATTTCTGATACGTTGGTGGGATCAACCTTACCCAAACTCGTTTGGCGAAGAGCTGCCCAGCAATCGGGTCCACGTCCTCCTACTTGTTCGGATAAGCGCCTACGCCACCTTGGCCGCACCCAGCACAATCCCTTGTAATCCCCACCTTGCATCTTGGAATCACGGGACTGCGCTTCCTCATTGCAACCAACATGGCTCAGATATGGACAGGCACCGAGGAGGATGACCGACAAGGAAAGATCCTCAGACTGGTCGAAATGCTGTTACAGCGCCCGGGAAGTGTTGATCCAAGTGTGCATTATCCTACGCCTTGGACGGTCACTGAATGAATCATCGATACAGACCCACCTGGTTTTGAAGAAGATAAAGACCTGGGTAGTCAGTGAAGATTTGCTATCAACTTGACGCCTTATCGAGATGCTCTTTAGCCACCCCTGACGAACACTGGGAGACCGCTGGGGCTGCGATGTTCTACCAATTTCACAGAAAAATCCAGAACTTCGATACGCAAGTGAGCGTTGACCCCTGCCAAAGCATTTACTCGGTGCAAACCTGGCTCTTCCACAGCTCCGAAACTTCTCTAACGCGACAAGGCAACTCGGTGCATCAGTCGGGATCTTATCGTCCGCGTTCCATCTTCGAGAGCGAATCGCACAGATCCTATTTTTGTACGGCAAAATTGCAGCCGATCTTTTTCCGCGAAAGATTTCGCATCCACCACGCTCAGGCGTTGTAGCGCATGCTCCAGCTCATTTTCTTCAGCCCGTAATTTTTGATGAAAGTCTGGACTTGGTCAGTATATCTATCGGAGGGTTGTACGGTGCTTACGAGCCATCAATGATAGGAGGATTTTCCCGACCAATTCGAGGCGCTGGCCAACAGCATTGTGACCCTAGCTCGCAGCTTGGATGAGTTTTCTGAATTTACAGATGAAACGATAAACGCTTCAATCATAATGTTCGAGGGCGATTTGAGAGTGAGTTGCCAATGCCAGTGAGGAACCTATCTAACCATGATTGACCAGTATTGGGCCTCGTGCTTGCAAGTCTATCGAGGTAAGTTCGGTGGTCAACGTGGATTGACAAGATCCAACTTCCGTCATCCAGGTCAATTCCGCTACCCAGCCGTTCAGAGATATGTCCACGATCTCACAACGGAGATGGGAGAGCATATCGATAGTATATCATCGACCTTGGTATTGTTCTCAGAAGTCGGTCAGTCATGTTTCCCGCCACAACGGCGACTAATATGCTCACAGTAAAAGGTGTTCCCGCTATCAGATCTGGACAAAATCATAAAATGGACAGCTTGGTAGATCTACACATGTCTTCGCCTTTCCCAATGCTAACTGGCCTCCTAGTAAGCGCCTCCATATCGACATCTCGTGGTCTAGTGATCAATTTAATGCCCAGACTCAATCTGTCGACTGTCGCCACGTTTTTCTCAGCTGTCACAGCGACGACCCTGCAATTCTCTATCAGTCTGACTGGGAGCGCACTTCGAGATTCGGTCAACTGCTTCTGGTTTGCTTCTCTCGTTTTCAGCATTGCTGCGGCGGTCAATAGTTTGCTTGGGCTCACCTGGAAGCAAGCCATCTAGTTTGTGAATCCGCTTGGGCCACTTGACTCTTTCGCTCATGATCTATGATCCCAGTCGTCCCCCAGGATACCGTGTACCCTCATGGGTTTTATTTTGGATCAAACGATCGCCGCTGGTCTTCCTCGTACTTTCCATCGTATCTTTCTCTGTAGGACTCTGCCTGTTTACCTACGCGTCTGGCCAAGTCAGCCCCATCCTCATCTTCATCGACATTATCCTAACGGGTTTCTCTTCGCAGCATATCGTCACCTCAACTATCACCACCATCTTCACCATCTTCACCTCCTCTGGTTTGGCGGCGGTGGCGGCATGGTTTGCCTCGGAACGCTATGTTTTCCTTCGCCATCGTGGCAGAAAATGGCTGATGGACGTGCTCCTGGATTTCAAAGAGAACTTCTCCCTATTACCCGGAGCAAACAGACCAAGAAGAGCTTTACGAGGCATGAAACGCCGCTTGCGCGCGGCCCAGAAAGCAGCAGCTCGTTTCTTCTCCAGAATAGTGTCATGTACTCCAACCCCCGACTCCGACGACTTGGAAGCAAATGTACTTCCTGTATCGTCCCACAAACCGTCAGTGACCGCCGTCGGTGTTTCTACCGCTAGACCTGGGGTCGAGCTCACTTCCCCGCCATCCGAAGAGCGCGCCGCATCCTCTGTCTTCGCGGATGAGATCGGCACGCACACTCCCGGCAGGATGCTATGGAAAAAAGCGATGCAGGCCGTCAAAATGCGCACTGGCGAGCGGAAAGGAGGGCCAGCGGAAGATCCCTTGAAGGCTATCATGGTGCGCTGGCGCACCACCTCGTTGCGGCCGAGGCTTCTCAAGTTGGAGGCTACTAAGAAAATCGAGGGACACGAGACGCCCGTTCGGCACATGCAGTTCTCTTCCGATGGACAGCTCCTGGTGACGTCGAGGTAAGGGAGGGACCTATTACTCTTCCGAGTTCTTTTCATGTGTCTCCATAGCTGGGACCATATACGCATCTGGCGGATTGAAAAGGCCCATGTGGGTTTGCCGTATGCCGTCCGCGTCGCGAAACTTGGCCTAGGCCTGACACAAGGTTTAGTCGGGCATGTTGCTTGGTGAGCGGTACTTTGTTTCGCGATTACCTCGTTTTGAGACTCATTGCTTCAGGTCCGACACAGGCAACACGCTGCTAACCAAGCGAATCAAAGGCGTCAAGGTTTGGACGGAGGTAGATCCTTGCCCTGCCCTCATCCATAGCCGCGAGCGGCTTTCTGATTCTGCATAGGATGGATTCTGCCAGCAGACCATTGACCGTCTAACAGATGTCGAGTCGATTATATGGTTCCCTGGTAGCCAAGGTAAAGCTTGGGTGTCCTACATACGCAGCTGCTCACGAACATGATAGCGTTTTTGTCTGTCGAGGGCAATACTGTCACTAAACTGGTCAGGAGTTATCCCGGGCTTATCCCGCCTTTCCGTTATACTTATTCGCTTTCCAGGACCTCCGCGGCAATGTGCGTTGAATAAGCTTGATGCTGAGCGGTGCTCAGTGTAGTCTGGCGCCCAGGTATTGGACCAATACGACTTCGGTCGCATAAAGCTGCACGCCGTTGCTGTTACAGCTGACGGTATCCGGCTTCTCGGGGTTGGCCCCTTGCTGAGGTCGCCAACTGGACTTTATCCAGCCAAGGCGCCTGCCGAGACCCGTCTTGTGGGTAGGCAGCACGAAGAGCCGAGCAGAATGAAACTGATTTCCTCATTGTGACCAACAGTGTACAATATGGATCTGCACCGATTTGAGCAGTATGTGCTGACTTACTTTTTACTGTGTTGCAATCCGAAAAGATCTCATTTGTAGCCAAGCCCCTGTGCTCAACGATGTGCGGGATGTCACTCTGGCGCGGTACACGCGCCACGCGCTGGTTAGCTACGAGAATAAAGTAAATACGTTACCGGCGCCTGAGCACAACCCTGGGACTAATTCGTGTCTTGATAGGCCCCGCCGCAATTGTGGAGAGTGAGGTTGGTGGAGGATCAGGATAACCCCGCGCTGTTCGTTTCACGACTCGAACTGGTGTTATTGGCTTCGCTCCCTCAGTACGCCCCGCCACTAACTTTTACGCAGACACGCGTACCTGCCGAAGCACCCCGTCCGATTTGCCGGACCTAGCTACTTCGGCGGGACGAACGACGAACTCGTGCTGTGTGCCGGGAAAGGGGCGTTCAGTTTCCTCGAGGCCTCTGACTTGCCTGACAATGCGACACTGTGATTTTCAGCTGGGGACATCCACATCTGGGATCGGGAGACTGGAGCGTTGCTGCGGTACATCCGTGCGGCGGAGGAGTCCCGCGACTTGACGTGTGTCGCGTGGAACCACGCCGTGAAGAACCCATTCATGTTCGCAACGGGCAGCCACGACGGTGGGGTGCGTATATGGACAGAACCCGAGGAACAGCCGCCAGACGCGGGCGGCGGGTTGGACGGTGAGGGAGACATAGACGACACTCAGCTGGCCAGCGAAAAAGAAGAACGCCCCATGAAACGGACAGACGGCGCTGCCGACGTGATAGAGCCACAACGACAACGGCCACTGCCAAAAGCTACGCTCACAATGGCGCAGCATGATCTCAGCTCGGCGAATGCGCAGCAGCGGGAGGGCGACGAAGTGCGCGTAGACGATACGATGCACATCGAGCTGAACGATGGGGGAGACGGCGCGATGGAAATGCGATCGACACCATCCCGTCTAGACGTGGAAGGGACGGACACTGTCGACGCAGAGCGAGTCGAGCGACCTTAAAGTGGCGAAAGCAGTTTAGACTGCCCAAACATATATGGACCGAAGCCGATATGGTTTTGGCGTGGTATTTTGAGGATCGAGCTGTCCTTCCATAGAGCCCGTGTACGAACAGTGAATACTTGGATCATGTTGCAGGGTTCAGTGAGCGTCGCGATTTTTTGGCACTGACCCGGGTCGGCATTAGCCGGCACACACCGTCACGCCGTGACAGCACTCTTGGCAAGCCATCACCGTGCCGCTCCCACGCTCCTCTCTACAGCTCCCCTGAGCAGGGAATCCTCTCCTCGAACAACGCGCCCGTCTGCGCCACCACGCGCGCCTTGAGCTATGGCGCGTCGTGTTACAGGGAAACCATCGTAAAGTGCGTCTCGAATGATATTCAACTCACTGTCTCTTGCGACTTTTAGTAAGTAGTCTTTTACACTAACTTACTAATTGTAGCCTTGGGAGCATGCACCTGCCACTGCCGCCTTCGAATTCACGGGGAATCGTGCCAATCACGCTTCTATCTCTTTAGCGCGTCTCTAGGTCGTCGACGCGTTTTTGTTGGCGCAGTGGTCGCATACGCGATGAACGCGTCTTTCAAGTTTCCGGGGCGTGGTACAAGACGACGCGCTGTGGTCGCGAGATAACACGGGCGACGCGGATGAAATGCACACCGCGGGTTGAATTGGGAGCCTGCTGGACGCGTTGGGATTTTGCATGGTAGGACGCCTGGTCTCGTCTCAAGCATCGTCCAACCCGGATTACCCTACCCAAAAACCTCGGTGCGCGACTCGCTGCGCACCCTTTGAGCTGTTCGCGTTCCGAGACGCGTCGTAGTCGTTCTGCGACAAGACCACGCCACTCGACCCAAAATCAATATCTTGCGAAGTTCGGGTGGAGTACTCCAATAACCGTCCGCGTCTGATCTACAATGCGCTTTCTCGCCGACAGGATCTGTACGCACAGAAGATGCGCTTCCTGGATCCTCTCGACCAGGATGGGCTATGAACGCGTCTTCGGGTTTCCACGCGTTTTCCCGTCCGTTTTCCGAGCCAACGCTGAGAACCGGCGTTCGGTTTCCAACACCTCGAACAGGACATGCCTCGCGCGGCTCAGAGGGATTGCCGCTTGTACTGCGATGACCGAAGAGACCCCTTGTCGATCCGCGGCGCCGCCATCTGTGGCGCCCACATATCCCGCTGCCGAACACAGCAAGCATCGCCCTAATCATATCGCACGCCCCTCGGGACCCACTAGGATATACGATTTGCACTGGTACGCACTGTTGCATAAACAACCAGCATCGCCTGCTCTTATGGTGCGCCCATGGGGACCTACTGGGAGGCACGAACATGATACGCACTGGTGCGCACCGCCATCGTGAATCGCCGGTCACCCAATCACCCACCGGTGTCCACTGGGACTCGATCACGGGCAGGCGCCTGAATGCGATGTACGCCACTTCGTCGAGTGGTTATCGGGGAACAGCGCGCCGCCGACTCGGACGCGCTGCCCGTTTTCGAAATCGACCGGGAGCCCGACGCGCACAGCGAACACGCGAAAAGGTGGGTGACGAGGAGACGAGATGCGGATTCGAGCGCATGGTCTTGCAGTTATTCAATAATCGGATTACGCGACAAGAACACGGGCACGACGCGACTGGGGTACTTATTCCCTTCCCTCGAGCACTCGTCGTGTCCTCATGCTCCCCGTCCACCAACCACCTTCGTCCTTGCCAACCGAAGCGCCGTGATGTTACAGCGAGCGCCCGCCGCCCTGGCCGTCCTCTGAATCCCGTCCACTCATAGACTGTTCGACGACTCAGCGAACGCGCAAAGACATTTGTGCGACTGCAGGCTAAACCCGTCGAACGCGCCAAAGCCTTTACTTGTTTACCTGCGGCCGTCTCGCGACGAATGGGGAGCCTTCGTCCGTTCTACCCCGAGCCCGAGCGGTCCGGTCGTCCATCGACCAGCCCATTTTCCCTCGTCCATCGGCGAGCGACGTCCGTTGATTTGAAGCATCAACTCGACCTGCGGTCCCCACTTGTCCTTGTGCTTGTGCTTGGTGCGCAAACTGGGCTTTACGTTGTCTCCAGGTTTCGATCGAGCATCTGCGTGAGGATGCATTCGTCTGCGTGCACGCTCATGTCTGTGCGGTGTGCAAGACAAGCGTCCAACTCCGAGTCAGACATGGGCCGAGACGAATCCTGTTCGACGCGGCCTTAGTGAGTCGCTGCACCGTTCGCGTGCCGGCTCTGCCTGGCATTACGGAGAGGATTCTACGTATCCGTCCTGCGATTCGCCTGCGAACGAGAGCCACGATACGAGAGAAGGATGAAGATGAAGATGAGGATGTATTCAATCTGTGCTAGGTCTCCCCGAGTACGGTGGCTACTGCAACGATGCGACGAGGGCTCATACCTGCGGCTCCGCTCCTTCGCCTTCTCCCCCTTCTCGCTCGTCCTCCGCTCCTTCACCTTCACCTTCTCGCTCGTCTTCCACTCCCAAGGCACCACCACCGCTACTTCTCCCGGAGGCCGGTCGGGCGAACCGTTGAACGCCGGCCCTGGAGCTGATTCTTGGACGACTTCTTCCGGGCTTTGAACGCCGCGACTCCTGGTCATGAGACGAGAGGCTAAGACTTGAAGTGGCAATAGGCTTGGTCTTGGGGCTCGAGTTTTGGGGCTTGTTCTCGATGAGTTTCAAATTTGGGCAAGTGGGGCGGAGAGTTTGGGATCCGACAACGTGTCGTCGGCCGATGTCAAGTCCAGGTCTAAATTGGAAAGGCCGTCGGGGGAGGCGTCGGGTGCGCTCGACGACACTCAGGATTCAAGAGGAAGAACATGATTCAGGAGGAGGAAAGAGCAGGGTGAGTGATTGATTAATTGGTGGCGGGGGATCGTCGGGGGCGGGTTACAGTCCAGGGCGAGGCTAGCCTGAGCCTTCCTTGGATTTGGGTCGTGTGCGAAGGCGTGCTATTCTGGTTCGAGACAAGATTCAAGCCTCCCGTTGGAGCGGGCAAAAGCAAGAGGGAAAGCAAGAGGGAGATGGAAGGCAAGCACGAACCTGGGCCGCCGGTCTGGCTCGTACATGCCTCGGCACAGTCCCAGCACCACAGGAGGACGAGATTGACAGGCGGTGCAATCAGAACTTGTTGGACGAAGCTTCAAGAAGGAATCGAAGACGAAGAAGAAGGATGCAGGGTCCCCACACTAACGGCGACCTGCGTCTCGAGTGCGAGTCGAGGCTGGCTGCTCAGGGCAGTATACTGCGTCTTCGTCCGGTGACCTCTGCAGCCCGAAGGCGATAGATAAGGGCTGCAAATTCGAGGGATGGATATCTTGGGAAGGAGGCCAAAGGGGGAGTACCCCGAACGTCAGGCAGTGGCCCCGGCCAAGGTGAATGGGGATAGCGGGGTGGTGGTGCTGCTTCGGCGGTCTTGTTCTTTGGGGCGGCGGTTGGTTGGCGGGCAACGACGACAAGGCGGCGGTGCCCGGATGCGCGGGTTTCAGACAAGGACGCGCATGGATATTGGAATTGCTGCTGCAGCAGTTGCATTCAATCAATTTTCACTGATACATTTCTGTGATTGCCCCTGGCGGGTCGATAAGACAATGGAGCGGTCACAGTCACAGACAGTCACATGACGCTTTGGCGGTATTGGCCGATGCAGCAAACAAAGCGCAAACAAAAGCCCTCTCCTCCTCCCCCCACCTCGTCCCCGACCTCGACACCAGAGCCATGATGCTCGTCCAGAAACAACCGCTCTTCTCCATGGCCCTTGCCCACCACCAGTCCCCGCTCCTCCACACACACCGCAGGCACCCCTCGGCCCCGCCCCCCATCGTCCAGGTGCAGCCAACCCGCACCCCGGGCCTTTTGAGTCTGTCCAGGCCAGCAAAGGTCAAGGAGCACAAGGGCTCGCCCCGGCCGAAGCCTGCACAGGCAGCAAGTCGCTCTCCCAAGCCCGTCCACGCAGAGGCGGCGCCCGCACGCCCCACACAGGAGAGCAGGGGCCGCCAGCACCCGCAGAGCAAGCGTCTGCAGCAGCCCCGCAGCGCATCCCATGCCGCACCCGCCCGCCGCCGCCAGCCGTCGCCGGACCCCTTTAGCGCCGGTGCAGGCGCTGCCCCAACAGCAGCCGCACCGCCACCCAACAAGCGCCGGAGCCCGCATGCGAGCACCCCAATCCCCGTGCCCGCCCTCCCGCACGGCGTCGTCAGTTCTAATACAGCAAGCACCGCCGTCTCGCGCTCCGACCCCGTGCTGAGCCACATGCCGCACACCGTCCCGCGCCGCCGCCCCACCCGCACCGCGACCCTCGACTCGTGGGACCAGTTCCCCGTGTGCGACGACACCGTCGACCTCGACTTCGACAGCAGTGAGCGCCCGGTGACCCCCAGCCCGGCGTCCTCGCCCACCCGGCCCCGCCCCGCGCTGCGTCTCTCCGAGCCCCGCACGCCCACCCGCCGCTCGCGCTTCCCCGAGCCGCCCCGCACGGCCCCGCTCTCGTCCGCCACCCCGGGCGCCTTCCCGTTCCCCCCGCACGCCAACGCCTCGCCGCCGCCCAGCAACAACGGGCCCAGCCCGCACGCCTCGCCCAAACGGCGTGCGGACCGCCGGGCGAAGCACCTCAGCGAGGGCGTCGTGCTCCCGCCCTTGTTCCCGTTCGTCTTTGGCACGGGTGGGGAGCCGCGGCGGAGTCGCTCGACGGAGCGCAGCGGGAGCGAGCCCGCGAGCTTGGCTAACGGCAACGGGACGACGCTGTTCGCGAGCTCGATGTTCCAGAACTCGCCGAGCCCCGAGGAGCTCCCGCCTCCGTCATTCGTGTGACCTCTTGTCTCGCTTTTTAGGTGATTTTTTTCGCTGGTCTATCATTATTCTTATTTATTGACCCTTCTGGCGCCGTCTCCAGCGTTATTATTATTATTTTCCGAATCTTCTAGCATGGCACACTCGTTCAGGACACCCGCGACTCTTCCCCCCATCAAATGATAACCAGACCGCTCGTTAAAGCATTTTCCTTTCTTCCTCCTCTTATCTCGACCTCGACTCTCGTCATCTTTTTGCCGCCTCCGCATCACCTATCTTGCACCCCGCCCCCGCACGCACGCCTGGCGCCCATTTATCAGCCGCCCCCTGCGTTACGTTGTAACTTGCTACCTCCTTCTTCGGGTATATCCCTACCTTGCCCTCCCCGACTCGGGCGCAACCCCGATTGGACCGACACCGACACCGACCCGTATTTTTTGGGCTCGCACCGTCCCCGTCTCCGGCTTCTTTTTGACTCGACCTCATTCTTGGGCCCGCTTCTCCACGCCGCCCGCACTTGTATCGTATCGGTATCATATTTCCATATCCGTATCTGGTTTTTATGAAGATTGTATAGCTAGAGGTGGGTTTTTCTGCTTCGTATCCCGGTGAAGAGCGCTGATTTTTTTTGTGCGGCGCACAGCCCCCACCCCCATCATCATCATCACAACACACCCGACGCCCCTCGTCCTCCGTCTCCGAACACCCCAAACACCCCGCAAACACCCCACCACGAAAAACGGCACGCCTGTGTGCGTTCCAAGAAGGAGGAAGAAGAAGAAGAACAAGCGCATGGATGCGTTAATTTATCGTACAGAATGAGATTCACTAGTATTTGGCGGCGCCTCTACCATCTCCCCCACCCCACCATCTCCACCTCTCGCTCCCTTCGCTGCCGTCCGCGGCTACACACCCCGCTACCCCCACCGACTCCGACTCCGTTATTTATTGGCAGGCGGAAGGGCACAGCCACTCGATTGTACCGTCAAGTTTTTTCGAGGCCGTCGACGACGGATGCTCGCCCCCTCGCCCACCCCTTCCCGCAACCGCCGACCCACCCACGCGCCCCGCCCCCGATGACGACCGCACGACACTCGTCAAACCCGTGTATACTGTATTACCACGCCCCAGCGCCGCATACCACATATCCACTGGCCCGCCCCCACCTTGTATTAGAGGGGGCCGACACCGACACCCACGCTGCTCGTCTCGCATCGCATCTGTTTGATTAGGATACCTACCGCATCCCCGCATCGTCGCATTGTTTTGGTTTTTTTATCCACTTGAAAGAAAGAACGTGTGTCAGTATCATCGTTACCTACCCACCTTTACTTTTACACTTTTAACCTTTACTTTTACCTATCCTTTTACACCTTTTGCCTTTCACACTACCTTTATTCTCCGCCCTTCACACTGCTACGCATAACCCTTATAGCCTTATAGCCCGTTCCGCCCTTCAAAACCCCCCGCCTTTTTGTTCAAAATGTACATATAATTGTCTGTTCTACCCTTCTACCTTCTTAAGAGCGTATATTACCCTCACGAGCGTCGCGCTTGCCAATCACAATGGCGCGACGCCCCTTGTTCATGTTTATGACTTAGATTTCAGCGTTATACACTTTTTTGCACCTTTTTCTTCCGTTCTTCTTCACGTCTCTTTACACGTCTTTTTCTTCCGACACCACCAATGCTGGGGATTCAACACTACCCAGTCTCACATTCTACTTTCTCGTTTCTGTTCCGGTTTACTATCTCTTTTATTTTGGTGAGTCCCCTTCCTCATTCCTTTCGGCGGACGAGCGCTGATTGGTTAATGACAGCTCAGCTATGTACATTATCAAATCGAAATCTTGTACCACCACCACCACTTGAATCCGATACACAAGCATACAAGCATACCCACCCTAGACAAGAGCCGCTATCATACACTACACGTGTACATAGTATCTCTGCCCCACCCCCATCCGCTGCACGTTGCACAGTCGTTACGCTACCCGCTACCCTCCGTATAAAACGCAACGAACGGTGTATTTGTATCGTACGAAACGTTCTTCTTTTTCTTACTTGGGTCGTCGGGCGACAGTGGGGAAGTGCGATGAGGGAGTAGGGAGATGGGAGAATGGAGAAGGGAGGGGTTGCTGGTATGTTACATAGAGTATCGGTCGAATATTGAATGGAATTGTTTGATTTTGGGGATTTCGGGTTTGCCTGTGTGGGAGTGGGAGCGGAGAACGTCGTTCATGTGAACTGGAGCGTCTGACAGTGAGAAGACTGCCTGGCAGAAACGGGGTACCAGCTTGGATCTTGGACCCGACGACGACGATGAGCACAACATATGCTATCCCGCGTCTCGAATTCTCTGGGTCTCCGTACCAGGTAAGTACGAGGCACCCCCACAAGGAGAGAACCCGATAGTTCTGACGCCCTTGCGCCCGGGAAGATAGGGCTGCAGCACGGCAAGCAACTCGCGCCCCAGATCCGCTCCCAGCTCGCCATCTACCGCGCGCTCTTCCTGGAAACGTGTAAATTCGAGTGGGCGCATGTGCGTTCGGTCGCGGAGGAGTTTCAGGGGCCGATTGGAAGGCTGGCGCCTGTTCTTTTTCGGGAGATGGAGGGTATCGTGGAGGGGGTGAACGAGCGGGTGAACGAAGGGGTGAACGAGGGGGTGAACGGAGTCGACCAGACAAACGGACAGGCAGTTCAAGGCGCTCTCGGTGACCTCGAAGCGCAAGTTCCTATAGACCTGCTCGATATCGTTGCGCTGAACGCGCGGAGCGAGATTGCGCTCGGACAATGGGACGACGGCTGTACGAGCCTCGCGTGGCGGATCAGCCTCGCCCCCGGATCTGCAGAATGCGCGACGGCGAAGCAGATACTGGCCCAGAACTGGGACTGGCGAGCATCTGTCGGGAAGAACCTCGCGATGGTGTCGATCGCAGGCGAAGGGAAGCCCAAGATCTGGATGGTTATCGAGGTACTCCTTCATACCACGAACCGCCCATATTGACTGAAGCTGGACGGCCCCACGCACAGCCCGGGATCGTAGGCAAGATCGGGTTCAACGAGCACTCGGTCGGCGTATGCCTGAACGCCATCCGCGCGCGCCCCATCTCGACCGCGCTCCTCCCCATCCACCTCCTCCTGCGCCTCGCCCTAGAGCAGCAGTCCGTCCCCGCCGCGGTCGAGGCAATAGAAACGCTCGGCGGGGCTGCGTCGAGCCAGCACATTCTCATCGCGGACGCCTACACCGGCGCACGTGGGCTCGAGCTCTCACCACGCGGAGGCGTGTACTTGCGCGAGGACGCGCGCGGGCTGATCGTGCACACGAACCACTTCCTCGCTAACAAGCTCATGGACGAGCCGCCGTGGCTGAGCGGGTCGCCCGTGCGCCTCGCGCGCGCGCAGACGCTCGTCGAGCAGATCGATGACGAGAGGAAGGCGGGAATGAATGTGGATGTGGATGCGAAGCTGCTGCGTGAGCGCGTGTTTGCGGATACGTTCAATGCGCCGCAGGCGATCTGCTGTGAGCCGGACCCGACCCGGGAAGCTCGCAGTCAGACGCTCTTCAATATCGTGATGACCTTCGGGCCTGGGAGGCAACCGTCTGCGGAGGTCGTCTTTGGAAGGCCGGGAAGTGGAGAGGAGAGTGTAGTGTACCATATGCCTTGGTAGACTTTGCACTGGAATGCGGACATATTGAATTTGTGTCGAGATGAGGGAAGGAAGCCTGCGATAAGGATTTCGCGTCCGTTCCTTTATTCTTGCGAGCACTAGCAGCAGCATCGTCAAGGAATCCTTGTAGGTGTGCAATTGGATTATGATCGTCGAGAGCAAATGCTCTGTATGTACGGCGACCGTCTCGCATCTTGGTCCTGAGGAAGAACGAGAAGCTTCGGGGCACCCAGGGCCAGTGCAAATCGTGCAGCAGCACTTTTTCCAAAAAATCGCCGACCTCAACAGTGCGGAGTACTCGATTCGGATGCGAGGGACGGAGACGGTGAGATCAGAATTTCGGTGCATAGGGTGCTGCTCCGCGATCCTGGGATAGTCGCGAAAAACAGGGTGTCTTCGCTTCGAAAAATGGGCTAGATCCGTCGATGGACGTGAACGATCTATGGGCGACGAACGAGCTCGGGGATATCTACTCAAACCGTGTTCGTGGGCGTTTATGGGGTGCCAGTGTGCGGATGGTCAACATCCAGCGGGCTCGCCAAAGCGGTGTTGGCGACGAGCACCAATGGACTGGGATTGCCAGAGTGAATCCGACGCAAATCGTGACTCCTCCAATTTCCCTGAGAGAGGGTAGGTACACCATCGGATGGAGCGAAGTGTGGCCTGTATAACGCGAAGGCGATGTGCTTCGACTCTGGAAGGCATCAACGGGCGAAACGCGTCGCAAAGGCGAGGAAGGACAGGATCCGCCGCTTCAATAGCTCTGAGCATGCCCTTCCCAGGCTTTGGGTGGCTCATCCCGTCGATGAAGTTGGTGTTCTTTTGAATTTATCGGCGGTCAAACCCACGAAAACGCGTTCGTCGCTGGGTGTAGGTCGAGCCGCCACCCTGGAGTGGGCACGTCAACGGATACAGAAGGCCACAGTTAGATTGTTGTACGTTCAGCGCGCCAGTGAGCCTGAGCGAACTAGGAGTCGCGTGCAAGTCGCGTCGCTACACGAATGTTATTCGGAACAATCCCGCAGCGCTACGCGTCGAACGCAAGGTTGAGACACAATCCCCTTCGCGTCGGGTAAGATGGGTAAAGATCCAGGCAAGATGATCATGACAAGATCATGAGCGTTGTTGACTGAAGCTGAAAGTGCTTAGCACAGCCACTATATTGGCCATTCAGAGCTAGTCGACTGTTGTTAGTATTACGGATCCGACATGCCACAATGTTGCTCCTGCCCAGTGCCTCAGGAAGCGTCAACCTCGAACCCCCAAACCTGCCTTTCCTGAGTACCTATTCGATCTGTTTTGCTCAAACTTCGACCTTGCCAGGCCCGACGCGTCCATAGGCATCCCATCCCCATCCCCGTTCCGTTACAGCCCCTCCCACGCGGAAAGTCGCAGTCGTACATGAAAGACTTCAAGAGCATGAAAGCTGTTGACCAGAGAGGGGCGTGAGAGTGTCACGGTCATGGAGCGGAGCACGCGCGCTGCCCTCTGGCTGAAACAGTCTGAGACTCCACTTGCAATGCTGTGAGGTCCAGAATTCTGATTACTTGTTGCTCTGCCAGAGCCGCAGCAATCTTGTCTCTGCTGCAGTTTTCAGCGAGCAAAATAACTGGGTCCCCAGCCTTGAACCCGCTCGTACTGGCTCGAAACTTGGTCGCACTGGAAGATTCAAAATTCCAGTAATTTCAAGGCCGAATTGCGAGCAGAAGGGCACCCAGCGATATCGTTTCAGCACTGGGCCGTGATATCCATCGATATCTTGTTCACGACATTCGCTTCACTCTACAGCTTTGCGTTTCCATCGGTACTGTATCACCGCAGCACTCCAGGCTCGGCAAGTTTTTGTCGGAATCTCCTTAAATACCGCCCAGCGACCCCAGACCAACCTCAATCATGGCTTCGAGCAGCAGCACTCAACCCCACCCTATCACCCTTCACTTCCAGAATCTCGTCCGCGTCGCAGGGGAGACTATTGAAGGTCGCGTCGACCTCAATGTACCCCTCGCGCTCAAGGATGGGATCGAGCATCTGCGGATTGAGATGAGGGGTGTCATCAAGACGTATGTGTTTTGCTACTTGAGCAGTCGAGTCCCTCATCGCAATGTACATCCAGGCAGATCTACCGGCAGTATGGGCAAACTGGGGTCATGCACAAACAGACGGTCCCAGTACGTGCTGCTATATACAATTTTGAAAAGCGCTCCATCTCACATTTCCGCAAAGCTATTCACTGAGAACCAAGATCTTTGGACTGGCTCCGCGTCAGCTCAAAACGTCCTCTCCTTCCCATTCCGATTCACACTCCCCGGCAGCCTCCCGCCCTCCTTCTGTTGCGGCAAATACTCACCTCCCGATGCAACCATCCGATATTCCCTCGAAGCCATCGGCGAGCGTGCTGGAAAGTTCCACCGGAATCGCCGCGTCCGCAAAATCTTCCCGGTCATGCCTGTCGCGTCGGAACAGGAACTGCTCATCAAGGAAACTCTGAGACAGGGCTGGACAGGTCGATGGAACGTCACCGAAAAGCACGAAAAAGTGCGCACCGGAATCTGGGGTGATTACTCGCACGTCAACGCCACGGTTGGTGTTTATCAGCCATTCTTCGAGTTTCGTTGATCCTCCTCTCCCAGCTCTCGCTCCCCGAGCTGGCCTCCTTCCCCGTGGCCACGCCCATCCCATACACTCTACACATCGTCACGGAAACCAAGGCCCTCGACCGCTCAGACCGCCCCGAGGACAAGCACGGCAAACCGCTCTTCCCCGCACCGCCCACCGACTCGTCCGAGCTGACGCAGGAGATCCGCCGCAAGACCGAATACCACGTCAAGGAGAAATGGGCCAAGCACGACGAGAAGAAGAAAGAGACGTTTGACCTGCACAGGGGGCGGAGCCTCGCAGCTGCCGCCGAGTCTGCCCGCGTGCAGGCCGGCACGACCGCCCATGAGGCGAGCACGGAAGCCGTGCAGGCGGTCGTCGACGAGCCGGTGTGGGTGCCGCAAGACAAGGGGCGCGGGCTCTGGCGGCGCTCCGTGCGCTTCAATTCGACGCTCACCTTCCCTTTCGCGCCGACGTGGAGCACCGAGACTGCTGAATGGGCCGTCAGTTCGCTCTTGCTGTTTGTGTATCAACGAAGCTCATATTTTGCAGTACACCCTGCAGTTCGTCCTGCCGTTCCCCGGCATCGGAAACGACCTCAAACTAGAGGCCCCGATTCGTCTTGGTCCTGCGTCGGCCTGTCCCCCGCCTCCAACCGGCGCGCCTGGCTCTTCGGGTCTCACCTATGCTGACGTCCTCCCTGCTGGACCGCCGCCGATGCTTGATCTGCCTCCGTACGTATCATTGGTCCCCTCCCATACCTATCGTTGCTGAAGTCAAACCGCAGTGCGTATTGGACCGCCGACGACCAGGACTGGGACGATGACAAGAAGGAGAAGGATTGAGTGCCTTGGTGCGATGGCGTGCCCTCTCCAAACTTCAAGGAAGTGGACCAAGACAGTCGAGACGTATTATGCGCAGTTTTCGCCAATATGTATCTTCCATCTGTGCACCGATATCAAACTATCTAATCTGTGTTTCCACCATTCGTTGTTTCTTTCTTTCGTCGTCGGTTGCGTGGACTCTCCCTGTAAGCATCGCTGCTGATCAATATCCGATGTTTCACTTGCCAAACGGATGCATTGCATGACAAATGTACGGAACCGCCGTCGGATGGCCTCAGT
Source organism: Mycena vitilis (assembly GCA_029203975.1). Lineage (NCBI taxonomy): Eukaryota > Fungi > Basidiomycota > Agaricomycetes > Agaricales > Mycenaceae > Mycena > Mycena vitilis. The sequence goes on along the minus strand of JARGYF010000220.1, from coordinate 21,380 downwards.
ATGAATAATATAGCTAGCTGTTTCTTAAGGCACCCCGCCAGCGCGTACCCAACTACCTGCTTCTGCCCGTTCCCTCTATGGCCAACACCGTTCGTCCTCCGGTTTCCGTCCCAGGTGTCCTCAATTCGTTCACGGAGACATGGTCTCAACGCCTTATTGCGTCCGTCAACTCAGAATACGAGATAAAAGTCGCGAAGCTGCAAGGCGGATTCGTGTTCCACGCGCACCACGACGTGAGCCAACCCCCGTCCAGCAATCGCGTTCGAATCTTGATAAGTATCCTAGACAGACGAGGTGTTCTATGTGCTCTCCGGCACAGTCACCATCGAGCTTCAGGGTGTGGACCTGGACAAGGTCGTCCTCAAAAAGGGGGACACGTTTGTTGTGCCGCGGGGAGTGCAGCACAGGCCCGTTGTGGAGGAAGGCGTCGCGGAAGTCCTCTTTATCGAAAAAGCGGGGGTGGTGAATACGGGAGACGCGGTTGGCGCCGAGCATTTGCGGAAAGGCGTAGCAGACGCTAGAGAATAATACTCACCGCCGTCGCGACAGCAATGCTCCATGTCTTCCAGTCACGGCCCTACACATTCCACCGGCAGGTAGAGGATGAGTGAATCCCAGTCCACGAAAACTGAAGCTGGAGGTTGAAGAGAACAAGCGTCGGCTTTTGCCAAACAAGTCACAACTACCTATCGCAACCGGAAAAGGCAGGAGACTTTGAGCCCAAGAGAAACTGGTTGAGCGAAGATATATCCAACCTGGGCTCTCTCCGACGGCTTTAGCGGAATAAAACAGGCATACTCATGGAAACTGCAAGTTGTTGGAGTGCTGGAGCAGGTTGTGGAGCTCTGATACCGTGCCCTGAATTTTTGTCGTTTTTCTGGAGCGTCCTTCGTGTTTTTTTTTCGGCTAAGCACTTGCAGCGAGGAGAAAGCCCAAAAAAGATTAACGTGATGGCGGCCCGGCCCGGCCGAGCATACCGGTGCCTGATTTCGGCAACTTCCGACGGTGCACACAACACCTTGAACCAACCTTGAACGTTTGAACGTCCATCTTGAGCCTCAAAGTTCGCGTTGGAGTCTTTCTAAAGCCTATATTCAAGAGGCTCAACATTTATCTGCCGCTTCCGATGAGCTTGGACGACGCCCGCAAGAGATTGTCTGCCAAATGCTTCAGCACCGAGCTTGAAAACTTGGGAGTCCACACAGTCACATTCCAGCCCTTGGTATCACGAGTAAATGAGGATCGCGTAGTGACTGAACGCTGGGACATCAAGGGAGATAGCTGGCTTTTTCTGGCTGTCTGCGACGGTGAGAACCAGCTCAATCCTCGAGGACTTGGATCCTCAGCGCTTATTTGAATTTTGTGCAGGACATGGTGGAACGACGACAGCCGAATACACAGCCAGCGTTCTTCCAAATCATATACATTCTTTGTTCGCTAAATTGGACGCAGCCACCATCGATGATTCTGGACAGGCGATTTCCAAGAAGCTGAAAAGAGAGGTCGTGGACTTTGACAAATCCATTGGCGAAGACTTGAGGCGCATCTGCCCTGATCCCGAATCTCTCACTGAAGAGGATGCCCGTACTTTGATAGATAAACACCTCGAAACCATAGAGCGAGCATACTATGGGACCACTTTCTCAGCTGCGACGGTCATCAATATCACATCGAAGACGATGTGGACCATCGGCGTCGGTGACTCAACTGTAGGTGAGTACTGCAGACAGTTCCTTGTCTATTGCCGAATTGCTCTTGCCCAGGACTGTCCTATCTGAACGCTGACAACAATCGCCTCTGTCAAGAGCTGGCTGAAATCCACTCTCCCACGAACCCCAAAGAATTCTTCCGCGTCTCGATGGCCCACCCGTCTGCAGAAAAGCGTGTCCTGGAAGAGAATAGGGTCCTGAACTTTCTTGCAATGACACGAGGTGCATAATCAAATCTAGAGGTTCGCCGCATGCCGTATCTCATGTTATGTATGCCTCCCAGCAATCGGGGACTTCTTCCTCAAATTACATTCCTCCTTCACCGCAAACTTATTCCGTTTCGTGCCCACAACGTTCCAGACGAACCGCGAAATTATCTCCGAGCTGAGCCTAACGCCCCCGTACCTGATCGCGCGGCCGTCAGTCAAGTACACCGACCTCGCGCCCCTTTGGGAGAAAGGCCTGTTCATCGTGCTATTCTCCGACGGGGTAGATAACCTCGTCGATGGACGCTGGGTCTTCCACTCCGAAAACCCCTGCAAAGCAGATCCGTTGCGTGTCATCGCCGATCTGTTACAAGACGACACTGACCCGTCGGTGCCGGACATGTTAGGCCATGGTGTTCAACCACGGTGGACTGCCAACCGCGCCTTGGATGTTGTGGGTAACCTAGCGGGCGGTACAGATGCAGGACGAATACAAAAAGTCGTCGATGCGGCTGAGGAATTGTATATCGACGACACAAGCATAATCGTGTTCGATGTCTCCCAAGTGAAATAAGATAGATGCCTCGAATGGTTCGAATCCGTTCCTCTTCCCGGTAAAGATCCCCATCTTGCAAGCTCTGTACACCGCCCAAAATCCGTACGACTCAGTAGCCCTCCCTTGTTCCAAAAGGGAGTAAAATAAATACCAATTGTGTATCCCACATAGAAGCGAGCTACACACACGAGCTACGATTTACACGCTGGTAATCGGGATTTTGATACCTTGATCAGCTCTTGGAGGATCGCCGCCGTCCCCAACCACGACCTGTACCCCTTCACTATAAACGCCGTCTGCGACGAGGAAGATCCAAGCGGGTCCAGGCGGATAAATGTTGTTGTTTGGAGGGGCGGTGATTTCCAAAGTATCCCCTGCGAGAGTGTGCTCGAGGAAAACGAGACGCGAATTGGAGTGCTGCGAGTGCGTAACGTAGCCAAGGTCCATTAACGAAACTGGATCGTGTTAGCCGGTGTTAAGCACCTAAGTTAGAGGCGTACCCTTAACGACGCCTGCGAGCAGGCTGGGCGGAACGGTGATGTTAAGACTCGCCTTCTGGTTGAAGAGAAGTTGCGTCGGGGCGCTCTGGATTATAGGCCGCGGGTTATTATTCGCAATGAAACTGGGGATCAGATACTCGACGCGGAACTCGGTGTGAAAGGTAGCGGGAGGCAAAATGACGGCGGGCTGAGGATTAGACCCAGCAACCATGATACTTCTGTCGGAATGGTGAGTAATGTTCCAAGAACAAAAAATAAGAACAGCTCACCCCTTTCCCGTCAGCGATGCAGACGAGTGATACATCCTTGCAATATCACTGGTGGGCAACCCATCTTGAGTGATCCTCTGCCCCATCGGGAACTCGGTCCTATAGAGCAGGCCTCGTAACGCAGGATTGTCCGCATTTGAGCCGATGACGTTGGAGTTCATAACGTTCGGGTAAGCCGCATATCTGACGATGAATGAGTGTTGCGATTTTCCAGTGGGATTGTACTCACCCCGTATGGGCACCATTGATGAGGAGAACATCTCCGGTGGGAAGCATGACGCTCTCCACCATTATCCGCGTCTCAGGCATCTGCTCAACCTCCCAGCCCTTGGCCACTCCCGCTAGCGTCAAGGTGATGCGCGAGCATTGCTTACTTGCGGGGTCCTCAGTCGTGAGGTTGGTTGCAGGTCGCGCATCGTCCGCGGCAGAACCACCACAGACAAGAACAGTCGGCTCATATAGCGGCGGCGACAGCGGCAACAACTGCGCGGTGCCATCAAAAGGATTGGTTACACGGACGCCATTTGGAAGGGCTGGGAGCCGTGCTAGCTCGGTATTTGTTTCGATATCGTAGACCATGGTGATGTTATTTGCGATCACGAAGACATGGCCGGAAGGAAGGACAAAGGATCTGAATAAGATTGAATCAGCTCTGCAAACAGTTAAATTCGGCATAAACATACCTAGGGAACAAGTTCACAGGCTCGGCGTCCAGCAAGAACTGGCTGGGTCTAACGGTGCCCTCCTCGCCTGGTCGGCTCGGGAAGAACTCGATGCTGTTCTCTGCCATCGGACCCGTGTTGAAAAATGTGTCGTTGTTGCTCCCCCCAATGATCATGAGACTGCCGTCAGGAATGCGAAGGCCAGTGGGATACCAGCGCGTTACCGCCAGATGAATATGCGCGGGATCTTCGAAGACAGTGCAATTCTCACCGGCAGGGGAGGTGCACGGGCCGAAGAGACGGATTCCCATCCGCCCATCCGCAGGCGGCTGACCAGGTGTTTCTTGCACTTCACCAGCGACCGAGACAAGGGTGCCATTACTGATGAACGCGCCGCCAGCGCAAAAGGTGTCGGTGACGGTTTCGAGAGGAGTAGGAGTGTTGGTCTCGAGATCCCATATTGCTGCCCACGCCTTTTGGCCATTCGGGAGAAGGAGAGGATTCCCGTCTGCTCGGTCGTACATGAGCATTAGAGTAGGCGAGATTGTGATGAGCTCGACGGGAATTACGCCTGAGGTACCGTTCTGCACGAACGACCATTGTATAGTCCGTTGCGCACTGACCCCTGCGAGGACTAACAAGAGCGAGAGCAGGATTCGCATGGCTGGATGAAAGGGACGGAAAGATGTGCAGCTGCTTTATATATCAAGGGAGAAGAACACCGGTCCTAATCAGCGAAGAGTGCGGCTGCCCGCCGTCCCTTCTTTACGGCTGCGAGGGGTCCCGTCGACGGCAGCCCGTCGTCTTTGGTCCGTAGTGTTGCAGGGAGGACGCTCCCGGCCTTGGAAGGAGTTGGACATCTACGCGAATGAGTCATTATTTTGTTGCAAATCCTCCGTCACGGTCGCCAATAGATGTTAGTGAAAGAGGAAGCAGAGCAATCTGTGAAGCCCTTCAATGTACGTCGCTACGATACTGGGAGACATGAACGGCAGTACCGTTGCGCGCCGACACATTCCGGGCAGATGTCCTCTAGGCCAACAGCATCTCCCGGGGGTCTTCGAGATATTCCTTTACTCTCGCTGAGAGCCAGTTGTGAGTGCCGAGGACAGCGGGAGAAGAGGAATAAGGCGTACCGAGGAAAGCAACCCCATCCCGGCCGTCCGCAAGCAGTCGCTGGCCGTAGGTCAATGCGACCACCATGATTGGCCGGATGACGATCTGACCGTCGACGATAACGGGCTTCTGTTTGATCTGGTGCATGCCTGGAGACCGGTCAGCGGAGGGCCGAAGTCGATGGTGGGAGTATCATATAGTGAGCCGAAGAGGCAGCCGTTAGAGCTGCCAGAAGAGTTGTTAACGGAGAACGGAAAGCGCAAGTGGCCGCTTACATGGTGAATGTGCTGCCAAAGGTCGGGCTCTAGCGTCACGGTCAATGGCGAAAGCGCTCATGAAACCGAGCTTGACCTCGTGCTTCTTGAGCACGGCGTCCTGGGCATGTCCATCGACGAGGATATGTCGAGAGTCGTCGAAGGTCGTGAGCGAGGCTGACCTCCATAGGACGCTCAGCGATGCGCAGACGCATGCGGTTCGTTCTCACCTGTAAAAACGTTAAGCACTGCTATGACGGTCAATCTGAGGGTAAATACTCTGGTCTCGTTTTTGCTTCCCGAGGTGTGACGATGCTCTCCTTGGTGGGCTCTCGGCAGGGCTTTTCCCGCAGATTTGTCCTCAGGCCGCTCAGTTTCTTTTGGCGCCTTGTCCTCGGAAGTCGGTGAAGACTCTGAAGAGGCGGGCTCCCCTGCAGAGGTGATCTCAGATCGTATGCTGGCCAAGACAGAGCACATACAGGCTTCGGCTTCACCGGGCTCGATTCTAAACGAGTCCTGGCCCACAGTGAGGTGTCCTCTTCCTACGACGGGAGCTCGACGATCTTGCCGCAAGTCGGAGAAACAGAGTCAATCTATGAAAACCAGTCAAAAATCCGGCCAGTAAATGTAAAGCCTCATTCACCTGGTCGGTCTCTACTTATTGCAGCATTGCATCAATCTCCTTCGTCCGCAGTCACACTGTCTCCAGCTTTTCTAATGATGACTTGAGTGTTCCATCCGAGATGGATTTGGCACGGCGTCCGCTGAACACCGTAAAACTCAACTCTCCGTTCTTCGGCAAGAAAAAAAACGAGACCAGCACACCTTGCAGGAGACACGTGGAGTGAAAAGCCGCCGGCGTCGCGTGCAAGCTGGTTGCCCTAAACATTTGTTGACGATTTCCCTCGTGAAAGTTCGAAGTCTCTTCAATCTCTGCTCATTCTCCTCTCAATATTGGCGGTCGACCTATTGAGTAACGCGCGACCGCGAGCGGCGTTGATGACATGAATTTTGCTTCAAGAGGGTAGTTTCCAAGGACCAAAATCACAGAACCCGGCCCGGGATGACGCTAGCAGCCGCCGATGGCTTTGCTAGAGGCACACACAAGTCGCAGGTCGGCTGGTGGCTGGTCTATCGCGCTGGTCTGGCCGAGGGCGTTGATCATGACTGCAGTAAAGTAGGTCGAAGCCTCGAAGGCAAGCGACGTTCGGTTGGCTCGCGCTTGACTCGAATAGGCAATTTGCTCGTTCTTTCTTTCACAATGCCGCCGCAATGTCGGCTCATATCTTTGGCTTCAGGTTCCAATGCCTTATAAAGTTGAGGTCCATCGCACTTGTTCCGTTCCTGCCTGCTTTAGTATCAATCCAAACTGTCGGCCTGCCACTTTCAACCGCGGGCGCCGGGTGGCACCCCAGTGCCAGCTTTCGAACGGGCAGAGTCGGGCAGACCTGTGGCAAACCCAATGAGCCCTCGGTGCGGCCCGCATTCTATGGAGACACGCGACTATTGAATGAGCATCCGAGTTTGTGCTGCTTTACCAAGATGTAATGAAATCGTAATGTTCACTTTGCGGTTTTTTTTTGACCGCTAATAACAAATCCCTTCGCAGCTCCAGATGTCTGGATGGACAGGAACTCTGCGGACGCCCAGGCTAGGTTTAATTCCGGCTTGTGTAGATCGTTTTGGCCGGTATCCGAACGACTGCCTGGACCACCATCAGACCGAGTGAACACGCGTACTGTTCGGCGTATGTAGCTGCATCTCAGGAGATACTTCACGCTTCTTCCTATGTTATTCTCCGGGCGCGGCCTTCCACGATCGCCTTGGTATCGCCGACGTTCCTATGCAGCAGGTATGTAAGCACCTTCTCCAATGTTCCTACTAACAATCTCGACACTGGACCTTTTCCTCCAAAGGAATATCGAGTCCGGATTAAGTAGAATCCACGTGCGTTCCCTCCGCCGCCGAACCGTAAATCCACGGAGGATATTTCTAAGTCACATCGCTATGCTTTTGTTCACCGAATGCTAAGTAACTCTTATTAATAGGTCATTAAGTTTGCAAACGAGAATTGACCAATGCGGCCCACAGCAAAGGGGCCATTTCTTGGCCGTTCTCTGCCACCGGGCTTCGCATTGCTTTGCCGGCCAAGTGCTAATCGACCTGTCCTGTGATTTACAATGCGAAACCTCCCGGCTGTCACTCAAGGACACTTTTGCGACTGCTTGGATCAACATTGTCATATACCCACAACCGTGTGGAACCCTCCCCCGCCGGGGAATACGACACGCGACTCACTTGCGCATTGGCCGACGGCGCCTGGCTTTGTTCAAGTGCCATTGTCAAAGGGCATTCTCGTATATACGCAAAAATCCTAACGAGTATAAGAGATGCAGGCAGATTACGGCCCGCTTCCGCCCCTCTGTATCTGATACGACACGAGTACCATCTCTCACTTTCGGAACATCTGCAACGTGCGAACCCCGAGAGATTTGACTGTGGCTTGAGGGTCCAAAATCAGGTCCGCGTCGAAGCCTCCATCTGTTCCGCGTATTGGAGCCCGGCGGCTAGATTAAATGTGAGGATATTGCCATTGGATCTGAGAGGACTGGTTCTCATCGGCATTAAAGCAAGCGGGGCGCCCCGCCCCATTATCGTAATACGGGAGAACGCATATCTTCGACGCTCTTCGACCCCGACCACGCGACAGAACAGAGCCGCGGATCCAGCTTGCGGTTCTTATTGACAGCGGTGGGAAGATGCCCTCCGTTCGTTTCCATCAGCTGGCCTCCGAATCAAGCTCAAGTGGCTTTCGGGGAATATCGCCTGTATATAGTATACAACGCCAGGAGAATCCCGAGCTCGAACTCGCTGTTCTTTAAACACCACCGGAGACACACAAGATTCGATACGTGCTTGGAAATGCAGTTCAAGGTAAGAGGTCCCCGGTCAAACCGGCTGAAAGGCTTCGAATGCCAGAGGAGGCAAATAAAAAATAGCGGCCAGTTATGTCCCCACCGAGCCTGGCTCATCCTGGATACTAGTGCAATATGCCATGGGCTTGGACCGCGGCAGCGGGTCAGCGGAAATAGACAGACTACCGACCTCTTTTCACGTTGACTTCTAGATTCCAAGATGGAAAAAGTAGATCGGTGCGCTTCAACAAGGCATCTGGTCCCACGTTGGTTCCACGACTATGACAAGCCTCGGATGGTTGGATATTTTTCAGCCTCAAGGAGACTTCAAACTCCGGCGCCGAGTACTGGTATTGGCACCTCATGTTTTGACGAAAATGCTAAGATAGTTCGCCAAGACTACCTTACTTACAATCGGCTTCAAAGTTCAAGGTCGGCTTGAGTTCGGCTTGGATTGGCCATCACGGTCAATATCACGCTCCCGTATCGACCGCCAAGCTGATGCCAATCCAAGCTCAAGCGCTTGTTCAACTTGAGGTCTTTCCATCGCATTGTGGCGTGGCTTTAATTGTTGCTGAGTCCTTTTGTTCTCTGAATGAATCTGAACCCAATGCGGAATCTAGGAACCCAAGTTAGGAATAAAACAATAAACGGTAGCCTCGCAAAAACTGCAGGCACTTATCTTTGCGCCAGGTACGTGCGCACTGACATCGCGATTATACGCAATGTCTACGTAGATTGTTCCTGTAATCCCAGATGGAAGGCTAGATTCCCCTCGGAGACCCGACGGTAGATTTGAATTCTTTTTTCAAAAGTCGGATCGAATTTTGACAGACCCAATAGCCGCGATGGAATTTTCATGGACATCCGTTCTTCCCTGGACTCGTAAGTAAAATTCAACGAGCTCTTGTGTCAATTTTTGGGAGTCTTGGCTGATCTAAGCCATCATGGTCCCCCGCGAGCAATCGTGAATCCCGCCCTACTCGCGGCTCCCACTGTCGCTGTCAGCTCAATGTCAGCAGCATCGAGTGGCCTGTGCTACCACAGACAGTCACTTGCTAAGCCTACCGCATATCTGGGTATCAAATGGAAACTCTTGGAGCTCCGCTGTGGCAGGACTTGGCTTATAAAGACCTCCGTCGAAACTTCTGGTTTGATCCTAGTTTGATCCTATCCCCGCCATTATTAGCTTCTACGGCATTTGTTTGGAGGCCTCACACTTGGGTTCATCTCGCTGGCACGCCGGTTGAACGGATTGCAACAGACGAATCATAGAGTGGGAGTCTGTTATCTGAGGTGCCTTAACCTCTTATCTTGGATTTCCGAGAACAACATCCTCTGCGCGCGTTGAAAACCTCAGGCTCACCTATTGCCAGTGCGCTGAGGTGGTCTCATAAATCCGAGGCCGAGCTGGGCGCTCCCTCCAAATTCATGCCGGCTTCTGCTCCGCTCCGGGAAGGATTTGACTCCGCAACAGACAGCGATGTTACATATGGGAACCAGGACTTCTCTCATGCTTTCTGTTGTTTTTCGTTTGCTCGCCCCGCACATCCGCTGGCTTCTTTCGACTTTTGCGGCAAGTTTAGCAAATCTGGGGCGACGGCGAACCCCAAGGCAACAATGCACATAGCGCCGCTTCCCTTCCGAGCCCAATCTCGTCCCCACATCGCCCGCTCTTTTGCCATGGCTCTTCTGGATGCCAAGCACAGAAATCCATACAAAGTCTGCCTTGCATTCGGTCAACTAAGGGAACCCCCACCCCAGTAGATCCGCTGTTGCACCTCGTTTTCATCTCGCTTATCCTCATTCCCTCCTCGAGCAGCACACCCATCCCAACGCTCACCTACTTCGAGTTCATTTGGCTTATCATGCCCTCCACGCCGCTGGTTCCCAAGAGCAAGCCCAAAGCTATCCCCACCGCGGAGGGCGGCGACCACCGCAAGCGGTAAGTCAACCTACTATCATGGCACCGGCTGAATAACGATCACACGAACTGAAGCCGTCGCAATCGGACGACCCAATCGTGCCTTAACTGCCATGCAACGAAGCGAATGGTGCGTACAGTGATCATGTCTCAATCTGCTCGACTTACCTCCTCGTGTAGTGTGATAGGTATGGTAACCATGTTCTGAGCTCTTCGTCTCATCCTGGTATAGGAAGCGCCCATGTTCCAGATGTTCTCAACTTGGACTTGTGAGTCGAGCCGAATATCTATCGAAATCCTAATGACGCGAAAATATTCCAGACCGGGAATTGTGTGTATGAAATCGATGAGCCCGGTAGACAAGGAAGTCAAGACGATGAGACCAGACTCATGAATCGTATCGCGGAGCTCGAAGGAGTCATCCGAGAGGTAGACAAACCTATTCCACCGGCGTCATCTCACCCATTCTACAGCTGAAGAATAAACCCCATCCTCGTTGGTTGGCGGACAGAGACCGAGCCTCGAGCAGTTCCGATGGAAGTCATCCTTCACCGGCGTCATCCGGGGGCCCTTCCACGCCCAGTATTCCGGCGTGGGCATTCCCCGCTTCTCCCAGATCCACTCCGCCCGGTTTTCAGTTTCCTTCGCCAGCGCCTGAGCGATTCTCGTTTCCTTCATACGAGACAGACCCTGTGGAATCGCTTTTGTCGATGTACGCGGGGCTATCCGACCACGGTTACGTCCGGCAAGGGGGCAATTGTGGCTGTCTGAACGAGGCAGCATGTTACAACGTCGTCCTCGAGTTGTCAGCACGGCTGCGACGCGCAGCTGAAGTTCTTGCCCGTTCCCCAAGTCACGCAAACAATTCTTGCGGTCTCAACGATCGGATTTCGGCCCTGGACACTTTGGCTAAGTCAGTATTATATACATCCTTTGGGCTGCAAGCTCATATGCCGCACAGGGACTCGTTGCTCAGCGTCTCCGACCATTGCAGGTCGGGGGGAATGGGACCCGATGGTGTCACCGTTTCGTCGGCGTTTTTCAACGACCAACTGTATGCCAACAACGACGTGTTTTCGTGGGACATGGACGACTTGCCCGCGCATAATGAGAACCTTATGCCCTGGATATCAAATGATTCACAGTGAGTATCACGATGAAATGCGGGACGCCCACGGAATTACAAAGGGTTCATGGCATGGGCGTTCAACCGCGGGACATTATTTATGTAAATTGAAATGATAGATGGAACTGTTTGTCATTCTGTGAATTCCAAACGGTTGTACTGGGTTCTTCACTTGTAATCAAGAAGGTCAAATACACACATATCTCGCGGACCCTGCTTCTCAAGAAACCAAGGGAGGCGCTAGTCGGAACGAGATGATCCAAAGTTCAACCTCAGTGTGATTACATAACGACCGGTTTTTGTTAATCGCGCCGTTGTCTTGAGACACACGGTGTCCATGTTCCCGACTCGAAGCTATTGCCTCTACTGTGCTGCCTGCTATATATTCTGGAGCCTGACAAAGGCGATTCGGTGAACTGTCGTACGGTACTACCCAGGCGCGCGTGTCTGAAGTGGAATGGAGCGCCGTTGCAGGCTTGGCCGCGGTGTACGTTCGAAAAAATATGTCCTGGACTGCCCAATAAGATGCGCGAATACACTAGTCGAACTTCCGACTCCAGCTGCGTCTCGAAATTCCCTTCAAGTTCTCGGCAAATCCCGAAACTTGTTAACGTGTTACTACTGCGAATGTTTACGGTCCCATATCACAGCAACTGGACCTACTTCTTCCTGCCAGTCGGTTCGCCTGGCAAAGGCTGAGAAAAGCCTCGTATGCCAGTAAGAGACGAGGTGGAGCCTCAAATGGCAGGAATGCGGCATAAACGGCATGATGCAGTCACCATACCGCGACAAACATGAACCAGCGCTCTTGACGTCGACCGGCCTAGGACAGCTCGCAAAGGAGTCGGACAAAGGTCTTATCGGATGTTTCTCAGTCGTTCTTCAAGGTTGTGCCGCCGACCCAACGTGTATGTTCGGCTCCAATGACCCGACCATGACCACAGTGACCTATTTAAGCTCATTACCTTCAGTTTCTTCCCCCTTGTTTCATCCTCGCGTCGTTTTGGTCGAAAGGACATGTCTACCTCGTCGGATTCGTCTTTGCTAGATTATGGGGGCAATGTAACCCACGGAATCGCCAGAATCGCGGAAGGGATGATGGTCGATGGGAAAGGCTCCTATGTCGAGTTCAACGACGGTCGCAAGATGCTCGATTTTACTTGCGGCATCGGTGTGACTAGCATGGGTGCGTCTCTCAGTCCGTTTTGAAGATATCTATCCACTTGCTCGAAAGGTCACTGCCATCCGAAGATCAGCAAAGCCGCAGCGGACCAATGCATGAATATAGTTCATGTCCAGGTAATACTGCACGAGAAAACAGCGGATGGAAGGCTGACTGTGCTGCAGTGTAGCATTGCTTTCCATGAGCCCTACCTCAAGCTTATCAAAAAGCTGCTCCCAATCATGCCCGACCCTTCCCTCGATTCCTTCTTTTTCTGGAACTCGGGCTCGGAGGCAGTCGAAGCGGCCCTCAAACTTGCACGTACCGCCACGGGCCGCCAGAACATTATTTGCATGCAAGGCGCGTACCATGGCCGCACCTTTGGCGCAATGGCCGTGACGCGGAGCAAAACCGGTTACTCCAAGGGCGTCGCCCCACTCATGGTAAATTTAACATACAGCTCCCTCTACGCGTCATTCACGTCTATTGTAGCCTGGCGTGTTCACAATTCCCTTCCCGTTCTGGCACCAGTGCGGTCAGACACCCGATGTCCCGGAGTCCACGCTCGTTCAGCAATGCTTGTACCAGCTGGATCTTCTCCTCGTGCAGCAGACGGCGCCCTCAGATACGGCCGCGATCATCTTGGAGCCCGTACTCGGCGAAGGGGGCTACGTCCCCGCCCCGACGGCGTTCCTGGAAGGCCTGCGCGCCGTCTGCGACAAGCACGGGATCCTCCTCATCGCCGACGAGGTCCAGAGTGGGTTCTCCCGCACGGGCAAGTTCTTCGCGATCGAATACAGCGGTGTCCGCCCGGATATTATGATCATGGCCAAGGTGCGTGTGTTTCATTTCTTTCGGAGCCCGGGCTAAAGCGATACTAGGGCTTGGCCAACGGGTTCCCCTTGAGCGCCATCGTCAGCCGCAAAGAGCTGATGGACACGATGGCACCAGGATCCATGGTGCGTGTTTCTTTCAATCTCACCTTATGCCCTCTGATACACCCGCAGGGCGGCACCTATGCCGGCAACGCCGTCTCGTGTGCGGCGGCATGCGCCGTCGTAGACGCCATGCACGAGGAGAAAATCCTAGACAACGTCAACGCGCGGTGCGTTTCCTTTCGTCTTCCGCATCACACCGCGCTGACGAGCCGCCAGATCCGCCGAGCTCTTCGACTCCCTGAACGCCATCAAATCCGCGCACCCCAAACACGTCCTCGACGTGCGCGGCCGCGGGTTGATGGTCGCCGTAGAGTTTGCGACGCCCGCGGGCCCGGGCGCCGAGCGCGACGCCGTTGCTGCGCCTGTGGCGAAGTCGATGGCGAGCCGCGTGACGAAACGGTGTATCGAGAAGGGGATGCTTATACTGACGACGAGCGTGTACGAGGTCGTGCGGTTCATCCCTCCGTTGAACATCTCCGCCGCGGACCTCAAGAAGGGGGTGGAGATCTTCCGGGACGCGGTGGAGGAGGTCGTTCGGGAGGGGTAAAATTGAATGAAACGGGCAAAGCTGGAGTTCGAAGCATATTGGCGAGACGTGGGAAATTGTACTTTAGTTTCGGACAACAGTGAAGGGCGGCGAATATCAAGCCTTCACCGTGGATGAGAGTTGTCGAAGGTGTTCACCGTGGGCTGGCATGGTCGAAAGTTCGTTGATAAATTCCGATCCAAAGAGTAAAACGCCGACGATTGGGGTGTACTTTTCATGTCTCGGGGTAGTATCCACCCTGGCTATTACTGGTATGAAGAAAGCCCCAAAAACTCAGTGCAAGTCATAAATTCAAGTGCTGATTTCAAGTTGGTCATCCCATCAATTTTTGTTCTCCCTCAACAACCACTCGACACCGTTCTTCAGCTTCAGCTGTATCCACCGGCCTGTAGTTGACTCATGCTTTACAGTTTCGTGCTCGGCATCGCATAGAAGTTCTTATTCCCAAAATTCTGCAAGCCGCTCCAATGCCGCTGTTGAGCGCAGGGACTTAGACTCAGGATAGACTCGGATCCGGGCGCGGGGACGCTGCTTTCGCTATATTTGGAGAGCTCAGTCAACAAAGCTCCCGGAAGGATGCTTTTGGCATCTGCTCCCCGTATAAGTGTAGATGCGCGCATACTCCGACCGCTATCACATTCAAGTGTCAGCCCCGTCGGCCACGGGTTTCTCGAGTCTATGTGGGGAACAACGGACATTCTGCGAGGTTCCACGAGCGCGCTGGTCCCCTTTCACCATCATCTACTCAGTGCAGACGGAGGACCAGACAGTCGTCTTGGACGTGGCCTCGCAAGCTGAGATTCACTTCATTTGATACCAGCGGCTCTATGTGGACATACGTGCTGCTCGGTGCCCTGGTCAGTGACGACTCTTCTTGGGTTTCGCAAGGCTAACTCTCTTGTAGCTCTTCCTTGTTTTGCTCTTGGCCGTCCGGATTTTCAATAGATCAGCTCGTGCCGAGACGAGCCTGAAGCATATACAGGATATCGTCGTGTCGAGACACCGACCGGGTGATGAATCCACCTCGACATGGGGCTTTGCAGACAGCGGCTTTTCTCTGAACGGCGAGACTGTCACCATGCGAGGTTCACGATATGGTGCCATTTGTGGTGTAGACTTGCCGGATATGGTCCCTTTGGTCGCGCGCATATTGGGCGTTGGCTTTGCGGCTCTTAACTCTCCTCAGCCCGTCGAAATTGCTTATCGTCCTCCAGTGGTGTCCCTCCCGTATCAGGACATCGGTCTCGCGCCCGATCAAATCTCAACCGATCCAACTGTCCGACAAAGGCATGGCCACGGTCATACATTGGCAGAGATGTATGATATCAAGTACAAGACCAATGGGCTCAGGCGCGTCCCGGACGTGGTCATTTATCCTTCCAACACAGAGGAGGTGTCACGCATCGTCGCGTTTGCCTCAGCCCACCATGCTGTGGTCTTGCCCTTTGGAGGGGGAACCAACGTCACGCAGGCGCTTGCGTGCCCTCCCGAAGAGGCGCGAGCTATCATCTCGGCGGACATGTCACGTATGAATGGGATTCCCTGGCTCGACGAATTCGATTGCATGGCGAGCGTCGAAGCCGGGGCAGTGGGCTTGCACCTCGAGCAGGCGCTCAATCAGTTGGGCTGGACGGTACGCATTATACGACCACTTGTTGGCTGGATTTTGATTTTTTTTCCCCTGGCCAGACGGGCCACGAGCCTGACAGCATGGAGTTTTCGTCCCTCGGTGGATGGATAGCGACTCGAGCGTCGGGCATGAAGAAAAACAAGTTTAGTAGTCTCTCCTAGGATCGTGACCGATGTTAACCGGCAGTTTTAGATTCGGAAATATCGAAGACATCGTTCTGAGCGTCGAGTTTGTGACGGCTGCCGGCACCGTTTCTCGACAAGCAGTAAATCCACGAGAAAGTATCGGCAGTGATGTCGATCGCCTCATCCTTGGGTCAGAAGGTAGCTTGGCCATCATCACGAGCGCTATTCTCCGCGTCCGCCGCATACCGGAGGCCAAGGAATACGGCAGCTATGTGTTTCCCTCGTTCGAAGACGGCGCCGGGTTCATGTACGATGTCTCGCAAGCCGATTCCATCCCTGCGAGCGTGCGTTTGGTAGACAACGACCAGTTCCAGCTCTCCCATGCGATCAGGCCCGCCGAAGTCGGTCTCAAGCGCTACATGGCTGTAGTCAAGAAGGCGATGCTGCGACATGTCTACGGATTTCAACTGGACGCGATGGCCGCTTGCACTTTGCTGTTCGAAGGCTCCTGTGAGGAGGTTAACCGCCAGCAGCGAGCGATTCACCGGATCGCGAGCAAGCACGGTGGTGTATCCGGAGGTGCAGAATCGGGCATGCGTGGGTATCAGCTTACATACGCCATCGCCTACTTGCGCGACTTCTTACTCCCCCACAACATTGCCGCGGAATCGTTCGAGACCAGTGTCCCCTGGTCCAAGGCCGTCGAACTCTGTGCTCGGGTAAAGGCCCGTGTTAAGACGGAGCACGCTAAACGACAGCTACCCGGCACGCCACACATCAGTGCGCGCCTCACGCAAGTGTACCCCACGGGCGTGGCCATCTACTTTTACTTCGGGATGGTGGTAAAGGGTGTCGATGACCCAGTGGAGGTGTACGAAGAGATCGAGCGATGCGCGAGGGAGGAGATCTTGGATTGCGGGGGTGCCCTTAGCCATCATCACGGCGTGGGTAAGATACGCAAAGCCTTCCTTCCTCGGGTTTTGTCCCCGACTTCAATCGACTTGCGCAGAAAAAACAAAGCGGCCTGGGATCCCACACATGTGTTCCTGAATGGCCCGTAGTCTCGGACTAAGCTTCCCAGAACCCAATGGAAATCTCCTTCATAAATATTCCAGACAGGACGCACGAGATATATTTTACACGCTAGTGATCGGAATTTTCACTCCTTGGTCGGCTCTCGGAGGATCACCGCCGTCCCCTACCATGACCAGCGCCCCTTCGCTGTGAATACCACCAGCAACCAGGAAGATCCAAGCAGGACCAGGCGGATAGATGTTGTTATTCGGAGGGGCGGTGATCTCCAGAGTATTCCCCACGAGAGTGTGCTCGAGGAAAACGAGACGCGAGTTGGAGTGTTGCGCGTGCGTAACGTAGCCCAGATCCATTAGGGAAACTGGACCATATTAATTGGGAAAGTGATAAGCACCTAATTCGGGACGTACCCTTAACGCCGCCTGCGAGCAAACTCGGCGGAACGGTGACTTTGAGAGTCGCCTTCCGGTTGAAGAGGAGTTGTGTCGGGGCACTCTGGATCACAGGACGCGGGGTATTGTGGGTGATGAAATCGGGATTCAGATACTCCACCCGGAATTCGGTGGGAAACGCAGTGGGAGGCAGAATGACGGCGGGGTGAGGATTGGACCCCGCAACCATAACGTTTCTGTCGAAAATGTGCGTGAGATTCTACGAGTGGGACGAAAACTCACCCTTTTGGCGTCAGCGATGCAGAGGAGTGGTACATCCTTGCAATATCACTGGTGGGCAACCCATCTTGAGTAATCCTCTGACCCGCCGGGAACTCGGTCCTGTAGAGCATGCCTCGGAGCGCAGGGTTGTCCGAGTTCGAGCCGTTGACGTTAGAGTTGGCGACACTCGGGTAGCCCGAGTATCTGAAAATGAATGAGCATTGTTTTTCTTGGCCAAATAACACTCACCCCGTGTGGGCACCGTTGATGAGGAGAACATCTCCGGTCGGAAGCATAACACTCTCCATCAGTATTCTGGTCTCGGGCATCTGCTCGACCTCCCAGCCTCTGGCCACTCCCGCGGGGGTTAAGGTGATGCGCGAGCATTGCTTGGTCGCGGGATCTGTGGTGGTGATATTGGTGACCGGTCGCGAATCGTCAGTGGCAGAGCCGCCACACACGAGAACCGTTGGCTCGTATAGCGGCGGCGAGAGCGGCAGCAATTGCGCGGTGCCATCGAAAGGGTTGGCTACACGTACGCCGTTCGGAATGTCTGGGAGACGCGCTAGCTCGGTGTTCGTCTCGATATCGTAAATCATGGTGATGTTGCGCGCGATGACGAAGACGTGCCCGGAAGGAAGGACGAAGGATCTTAACCAGATTAGATCGACTATACAATCGATTCTCAGAGAAACATACCTGGGGAACAAGTTCACAGGTTCAGCGTCCACCAAGAACTGGCTGGGTCTGACGGTGCCCGCTTCGCCTGGTCGGCTCGGGAAGAACTCGATGCTGTTCTCTGTGGTCGAACCCGTATTGTAGAACGTGTTGATGTTGCTCCCCCCGATGATCATAAGACTGCCGTCGGGAATGCGAAGACCAGTGGGATACCAGCGCGTCACCGCGAGGTGGATGTGCGCGGGGTCTTCAAAAACAGTACAATTTTCGCCGGTAGGAGAGGTGCACGGGCCGAACAGACGGATTCCCATTCGCCCATCTGCGGGTGCTTGACCGGGAGTCTCAAGCGGCTGCCCAGCAATGGAGACAAGGGTGCCGTTGCTGATGAACGCGCCACCAGCGCAGAATGTGTCGGTGACGGAACTGATTGGGGTAGGTGTGTTGGTCTCGAGATCCCAGATTGCTGCCCACGCCTTTTCACCGTTCGGGAAGAGAAGAGGATTGCCGTCTGCGCGGTCGTACATGAGCATCAGAGTAGGTGAGATCGTGATGAGCTCGACGGGAATTACACCAGAGGTACCGTTCTGCACAAACGTCCATTGGATGGTCCGTTGTGCAGTAACCCCAGCAAGGACTGACAAGAGCGAGAGCAAGTTTCGCATGGCGGGATGGGAGCAGCAAAAATACAAGCAGCCGCTTTATATACCAGGAAGAACGGTCCCAGCGTCCAAGATCATGGTAAGGAGAGAAATTTTCCAGCCGGCTCCGGGTGAGGTATCTTATCATTAGGTCCTGGGATACTGAGGTGTAGACCGGTAACCCGTCGTCTTTATCGAGTATGATTGTCTTCATACGTTCACCGGTCATCGTTGTGGCCGAGATGCGTGGAGAATTTGCTGGTGAACATACGCTCGCGAAAATGCAGGATCCAGAGCAAGAACCGGGCCATCAGAATTAGCTTGGGAGCACAGGAGATTAGCGGTGCGAGCAGGAAATGGGCCGCATAATATCATGGCATTGCCAATTTGGTCTTGGTCGCGTCCCTGAACGCGATGGTGTGCTGGTTGTCGTAGTCCGCTTACTTGAAAGGTGTTTCCCTCGCGCAAAGTTGTTCGCCTCGATCCCCTCCCTGCCTTGAGGTACTTGGTGAAGTTTGGGAAGTACTTATAAACCACGAAACGAATCCCCGAGCTCGAAGCCAGTCGATGCGATGATGTACGATGATGGTCAAGAACAAAAGGGTGAGAAATTGACGACTCGGAGAAACCGAATCGGCTGCTTGTCCGAACGCTCATCCACCTTCATCCAAGCGCTGGTATCTGCACGCCTGTGGCCGAGCTTCTCGTGCTAGTAAAAGGATGGCTACCCCCAAAGTTTACGTCGCGGTTGTGGGCGTCGGACTCGTTGGATCTGAATTCATAAACCAGCTTTCGGCCATCCCAGCGTCCCCTTTTCATCTCGTTTCCCTCACATCGACGACCCGAACCATCTTCAACCACACGCAGTCCATCTCATCGTCCTGGAAATCCGATCTTGCAAGTGCTGTGGATCGCCCAGATCTCCCGAAACTCACCCAGCAGCTTTCCGCGCTGGTTTCTCCGACCC
The DNA here is from genome assembly GCA_029203975.1 of Mycena vitilis. Taxonomy (NCBI): domain Eukaryota; kingdom Fungi; phylum Basidiomycota; class Agaricomycetes; order Agaricales; family Mycenaceae; genus Mycena; species Mycena vitilis. The sequence goes on along the minus strand of JARGYF010000220.1, from coordinate 1,773 downwards.
AAAAAGTTGCACTAATCGACAACACATCTTCCGAAGATGTCGCGGCCTTGTACCCGACGTGGCTGAGCGCCGGGATTAACGTCATCACGCCCAATAAAAAGGCGTTTTCTGGTGATATCGCGTTGTACAAGCGGATCGTGGCTGCGAGCGCGAGTGGGGGCCGTTTTTACAACGAAGCCACTGTCGGGGCCGGTCTGCCTGTCATCGGCCCTCTCAAGGACCTGGTGGCCACAGGGGACAAGGTGTGCCTGCATTTCATGTCCGCTCGAATCGTAGACTTAGGCAAATTAGATCGTCAAAATCGAAGGTGTCTTCTCCGGTACCATGAGCTACATCTTCAACGAGTTCTCGACCGGGACGTCCGACGGCCCGGCGTTCTCGTCCGTTGTCAAAGTCGCCCGGGAAAAGGGATACACCGTGAGCTTCGTCGCATTTTGCATCCCTTTGTCTCACCGAAACAGGAACCGCACCCCGCAGACGATCTCAACGGATTCGACGTCGCGCGCAAGCTCACCATCCTCTCCCGAATCGTCTCGCAATCGACCCTCCCCGAGCTGCACTCGTTCGCGTCCGTGGACACGAAGTCGCTGATCCCGCCCGAGCTCGAAAACATCCCCACGGGCGACGAGTTCATCGCCCGGCTCCCGCAGTTCGACGAGCATTTCGCCAAGATGCGCGCGGCTGCGAGCGCCGACGGCCAGGTCCTTCGGTTTGTCGGGGTCGTCGACGTGCTCAACGGGCAAGTCCGAGCGGGCTTGGAGAAGTATACTCCCCCTTTACTGCGATGAAGCTCCTGCTCATCGTTCCCACAGGTACCCCACAACGCACCCGTTCGCGACGTCGCTCGGCGGCTCGGACAACATCATCATGTTCCACACCGAGCGGTACGGTGCGCGGCCGTTGATCGTCCAGGGAGCAGGGGCTGGGGCGGCCGTGACGGCTATGGGCGTACTCGGCGATTTGCTCAAACTGGTCTGACGAAGATGTGCATAGGAAAAGTAAACTGTAGGAATAGTAGAAGAATTGTGCACTATTGGCCGGCAGGCTACTCGCCGCACTGACCATCTGACTCTGTAAGGAACGTCAACCCAAACCAGCAAGACTCTACACTCCGAGCCTATACCGTCCGATCGTACGTGGGGCGCATTAAGCTATAATCTTACCCCTCTCTCGGACGACAGCGCTTCCCCATGGGATTTTGAGCTCACAGCCTGAGCGCCAACGGAAACTCGATTCCTCCAAAAGGTGCGACGTATCCACTCGTTCCTCGAAAGTCGGTCCCTGGTGTAAGAAGCGTCCGTCTCGCTTCCGACTACTCGGTTACCTGAGCACAAAAAGGAGTGGCTTCATGGCGACCCGGAGGTGCATTGCCAGTCATGGACTCCTTGGATGTGGTTGCGCAGATGAACACTATGCGGTGGCAGAACCGGATGGACCGTTCTGCAAACGGTATGATTAATTCTTGCCATTTGTTGTGGCTTCGTTCCTGACCTTGCGCGGAAAGTTAGCGCCCTCTGTCTGTTCATGTGGGATTTCTGTGCGTGTTTCTCCACAGAAGCTCCTAAGCACTGAATCAATTCATGTAGTCTTGACGTTTCCTCAAGAGGTACATACTTTCACAATCGCTGCTTCATTGCTTAAGCACCGATCATAAAATTCAAAGGTCCACTATTTCTGGGTGAGTAGCCCAAGCCCAGCCTCCTCAAAGCCCCTTCAAACGAGGAGGCCCAGGGCTCTCGGTGGTCTTTTGTCAAGGTTCTCTTCTTTTTGGTC